>JAWZTD010000001.1:5330235-5342944 GCA_035221335.1 Echites panduratus | reverse complement strand
GTCTGCTACTAATTGATTAAACAAAGTGATGTGTTCATTTATACTGGTACTTGGTTGGTAGTCAAATCGGAACAGTCTTTTCTTTATTAGGAGCTTATTCTGACCACTCTTCTTCAGAAATTTGTCATCCAATGCCTTCCACATTTTATGTGCAGAAGTCTCGTTCTTGATAGCATACTTCTGCTCTCTGGACAGACACGATCGAATTATGCCAACCTATTTATGGTACCCTAATCCTTATCTGCAATATCTTCTGATTTCTTTTCTTCAATGGTAATATCAAGACCTTGCTGGAAAAAGGAATCCAAACCTCCCCTTGCCACATGCCAAAATGACCAGTACCGTCAAATATCTCCACCGCCAATTTCAAACTAGACAACGGAATCCTCGACCATGATGATGAGGAAACTAGTGGATCATTCAATGCCATGGCAAACTCAAAATATAGTATTCAATATTATAAACAAAAAACCAAAGACAAACCTTTGGCTCTGATACCACTTGTTGGGAAAAATAGGTAATTCTCCCTCTAAAACAAACAACTAGTGAATTGAATCAATTCGGTAATTCCTAAGATAGGCTACAACAGTCTCCTAGTCAGAATTACCATTCCACGTAAACTCCCAGGAAAGACTGGAGGGGTCACAATGGTCCCGCTTAAAATCCAGACTCCTAGACAGAACTTACGTGCACGGTATATTTATCATGGCCTAGACCCGTGTATAAGAACAGAATAATACATGTGAATAGTAATATACCCCTTAAATGAATGGCACAAAACACTACAAATAAACCCGACAAATAATATTGAATATTATAATAATTGAAAAGAAACACCAATAATAATAATACATGCGGAATACTAAAAGAGATAAAAAAGAACACACCCGAAAAATTTGATAACGAAGTTCGGCCCAATAGACCTAGTCTCCGAACACCCTTAAGCGATCTGTTTTTATTTATATGTGGAAGAAGATATAAAAATTGAGGATGATTAGAATGTAAGGGGAA
The DNA here is from genome assembly GCA_035221335.1 of Echites panduratus. Lineage (NCBI taxonomy): Eukaryota > Viridiplantae > Streptophyta > Magnoliopsida > Gentianales > Apocynaceae > Echites > Echites panduratus. Next base: position 5,341,933 of record JAWZTD010000001.1, on the reverse strand, counting down.
TGAGTTTTTTATAACTACCAAACTCCCCCTAACTTTTCCTAACCCACCGATGTGGGATTAGTTTTGTGCCACACCGACAGATTCTAGACTGATAATTATCCACAGGGATCTGAAAACTAGAAACATTCTACTTGACAGTGAAATGAACCCAAAAATTTCTGACTTTGGAATTGCAAGAATATTTGGAGGAGAACAAACAGAAGAAGAAAAGATGCGGAGAATTATTGGGACATGGTATGGATTTCTTGCATAAATAAGAAATGCTTCTAGAGCTATTCTTTTCTAGTTTTTCTTATTCCCAAACATTTGCTTCACAAGTATTCTTATTCCATTTGGCTTTAGTGGTTACATGTCCCCCGAGTATGTCATGAGTGGTCACTTCTCCATCAAATAAGATGTATTCAGTTTTGGAGATATTGTGCTGGAGATAATAAGTGGAAGGAAGAATTGGGGGTTTTTATCATCCTGAACACGACTACAACCTAGTAGGACATATATGTAAGATAATAAGTATGATGGTCTGTTGATGTGAGATTTTTGAATGTGACATAGTAATCTTGTTTTGAGATTTTGACATTATGTTTGATTTGGTTGCAGACCTGGAGACTATGGACCAACGGGATTTCTCTTGAATTAGCTGATGAAGTGATGAACGGATCACATTCCGAAAGGCAGATCAAAAGATGTATTTAGGTAGCCATTTTGTGAGTTCAAAATCGAGCTGAAGAAAGACCCACAATGAGCTCTGTGGTTTTTATGCTGAGCAATGTGATTGAGGAACTACCTTCACCTAATGTACCTGGTTTTCATACAGAAACTTTCGGTGCCAAGAATGGTTCACCATGGATAGCTCAAGATTCTAGTGGAACGGATGAAATGACTTGTACAATTGCGGAAGGGCGATGAGATACAAAGATACAATTCAATACACATGTTTCTTGCAAACCGCACCCTCCCAGAACTATAGTCGTAGGTAATTTTATTTTCATTGTTACAGTTGAAGTATATTTTATTAGGTGAACCATTAATGTTGTCCCTAAACTTGTCGTTTTTTTAGTTTAACTATCATTTAAAATCTCGTTAATTTAACTATTAAATTTTTAGGGATTGAACATTTAAACCATTATAAGGATGTCCGGCCTATTATAAATGACAATAGAATTCACTTTGTGGTTAAATTGACATAAGAGATTAAAAATCTTAATCTTTAAAAAAATTAAAACCTTTATTACATCTAGTCACCTTCTCCAACCCACCTCCGTGACCATTTGTCACTGTATCCACCACCTCGCTGGCAAGGTGGCGTCAATCGCCTTTGCTAGCATCCCCGTACCACCGCCGGTTTTCCTCTTCCTTTCCCTTCCCTTGCTTACTTTTTTTTTTTCTTTGTTGCCTTTTCTTCCTCTTTGCACCTGAACAGTTGCCGACCAATCTCTCTTTCAAATTTGTTGTCGACCAATCTCATCATCACCGGTAATTTCTTCCTTTTTCCTCTATTTTTTTGCTACCCATCCCTCTTTTAAGTTAGATCTATCTAATTCTAACTAGATCTATGCAACTCAGTCTTTTTTTTCCAGCCTTTTTCAACCCTTCTTCCGATTTTAGTCCCTACCCCCTGCCATTGCCTTTTTTGTCATTTCCGACATTAAATCTGACAAATCTGCCCTCCCGACCCCCTAGCCCAACCTCCCCTCAACCAGATCTACCATCCCCATCCCTACCCACCCTCCCTTCTTGTCTTTTTTCGTCTCTTTACTGCACACGGTCATCAAACGTCATTGTCGCCACTCCATTTTTGCTACTCAGCCCAAAATGGCAGCCTTTACCCCCTCTCCCTCCCACCCCCGATACTCCCTAAACCCACCTATGCTACGGTTGCAGCGGCTATCTCTGTCGGAAGATGGAAAATCGTTCTTGTTGCCGCTGTCACGTTGAAGATCTTGGGCTTATTTTTTTCAAAAATGTTTTTTAAAAAATTAAAACCTTTATTACATCTAGCCACATGGAATTTTTATTTCATACGTGGCACCATGTCAAGATGGTAAATATTTTTCAATAATTTCACAAAAATTGGTTTATTCTTCACAATGGGATGGACTATCATATAGTAGTTTAAGTATTCAATCCTGTAAAGTTTAGTGGCTAAATTGATAAGTTTTTAAGTTTAATAATCAATCTAAGAAAACAAAAACAACAAGTTCAGTAGTGAAATTAGTGATTTAGCCATAGCCATATTTTATTTCTAATGTTTAGCAAACCATAGCATACTCTTATTAATGTGTTCAGAATGGCAGCCCAGGAGGCTTCTCTCGTACAATTTTTTGTTACTAGATACATCTTTAAAAGTTTTACGGCATTGGAGATATTGATGAGAGATAGTGTAATTGAATTTCATTAGATTGAAGATTACGTGATTGAATGTTTTTACTTTTTAGTCCTACACTCGCGTAAACAAGAAAGTTATGTGGGTGGCGTGGGATGGGAATATGGGATACACAGAAGGAGTTAAGAAGAGGAATTTTCAGGAAGTTGAAACGTTGGATCTTTTGGTCAAGGAATTTCCTAAACTATAAGCAAGATCCACCGGGTTGTTAATCTTTGTCCATGAGGAGACAGAACAGCTCTGTTCCAAGTTATTCCAAGAACTGGGCTTTTCTTGTTTTGTCCTGTCCTGTCCGAGTTAGCAACAAAACAATGAAGTCAAGACAATTTACAGAATAATGCAAGCAGGAAAAGTCAATTCAGTTCTTTTTGGATGCTTACAAAATGACATTGACTAGAAGCTGCTTATGGTGTGAAATACTTGAACATTTAACCCCACAGGTGATTGCAGTATTGGATTACTCCCAGCTGAATTATATTTATCAGTTTGGAACTGGTCAAAACTCTCAATTTCAAACTCCTTATCTTGTTTTTATTTTTTTACTAATAATTCAAGAATAACATGTTGAAGACTGAGCTTCTTTTAACTGAAGTCATCAATGAAGATCATCATCATACTGCTTTTCTTCTCTGTCACTTCCTCATTTCTTTCCTGCCGATTCTCGCTGGCTTTTGACTCACTAGCTGTAAACCAATCTCTCTTAGACGGAGAAACACTTGTATCAGGAAGCCAAAAGTTTGAGTTAGGGTTCTTCAGTCCATCAGAATCAAGAAATCGTTATATTGGTATTTGGTTCAAAAATATCCCAGACAGGACAGTTGTCTGGATAGCTAACAAGAACAGTCCCCTTACGGATGCATCAGGTATCTTAATACTTAGTCCCACTGGAAATATTGTCATCATCAACAACAAGACAAAGTCCATCATCTGGACATCAAATACATCGTCAACAGTAGTTAGTAATCCAACACTGCAGTTGCTGGACAGTGGCAACCTTGTGTTGGAAAATGGTGGCCAAAATTCAAGAACCTACCTGTGGCAGAGCTTTGACCATCCATCTGATACCTTAATTCCGGGCATGAAGCTAGGATGGAACCTCAGAAATAATCAGGAATGGTATTTAACATCTTGGAAAAGTTTGCAGGATCCATCTACAGGTCTTTTCACGTTTAGAGTTGATCCGGATGGACTGCCTGAGATAGTTCTCCGGCAAGGGTCAGAGGTGAAATACAGAAGTGGACCATGGGATGGTGTGAGGTTTGGTGGCAGTGAGATGAAGCCCAATACAGTCTTTAAGCCCATTTTTGTCTTCGATGTAGATGATGTGTATTACTCATTCGAGAACACTGATGATTCAATTGTTTCAAGATTCGTGGTAAATCAATTCGGCCTGATTCAACATCTTGCTTGGAGCATTACTCGTAACCAATGGATTGTTCTGGCCACAGTGCAAGCTGACAACTGTGATAACTATGGCCTCTGTGGCAGTTATGGAATTTGCAATGCTAACAAAAATCCCATGTGTTCATGCCTTGATGGGTTCACACCAAACCAGCCACATGATTGGTCAAGATTTGATTGGTCCGGGGGGTGTATTCGAAAGACAGAACTGAATTGCAGTACAGAGATGGGATTCAGAAAATTTTCCAAGTTGAAATTACCTGATACGACAAATTTTCTAGTGAACAAGACTGCAATAAATGAAGGAGAATGTGAAGAGGCTTGTCTGAGAAATTGCTCTTGTATGGCTTATGCTAGAACTGATATTAGTGGTTGTGTTGTGTGGTTTGGAGATTTGCTGGACATTAGAGCACTTAATGAAGGTGGACAGGACATCTACATTCGAATGCCTGCTTCTGAACTTGGTAAGTTTTTTTGATCTATAATAAAACTTGTCCTGCTTTCTTTACAATTTTGCTCCCAACAGTATTTATTCTTTCGTGGAAATCCCGGAAGTATAAAATAATAATTAAATAAAAGTTGAAGGTTTTATTTATTTTTACTTGAGAAACATTTTTATTTACGACGAAAACGTCTGAGAACTTTTCCCTTGGTTGGTCGGGGCTCCAAAGCTTCAAGCAGAGAAAGAAAAACTTTGATATCTGTATCAGTTACCATCGGCATCGTTGTCATGGCCCTAGTCATTTGGTACATTTTCCGCAAAAGGGCAGCCGGAAAAAACAAAGCAGGTAAAATTTATTCCAAAATCATCGCTTTTCAGATGTTTTTTAGCTTTAATGTTTCTAATTGGACGGAAACAGGTATATGATTCAGTTTCATATATGTCTTTTATATTTCTAAAACGCATGCAACGATTAGGGTTTCCTAGTACTTTGCCCTCCTTCAGAGTGGATGATTTCAAAGACCGAGTTCACAAGCTTTCGCTAGTTGGCAGAAGATCAAGTTTTCCTGTTTCTTACTCTCTATTAGCATTCGATTTTTATTGCTAATTTATTTAATTTCTCATATTTAATCAGCTTTGAAATCAGACAGTGAGAGCCAACGGTATATCAAAAAGATCGTAGATGAAGACATAGAGCTACCTTTATTTGATTTATACACCATTTCAGCTTCTACTTACAACTTCTCATTTGCAAACAAGATTGGAGAAGGTGGTTTTGGTGCTGTTTACAAGGTAGTTTACTTATAGACATCCAAATTAAAGCTTCATTCTTCTCTTTATTCTTGGTTGAGCACTGTAATCTAAAAGAATTTAGAAGGTTTTTGATTAATTCTAGAAATTCGCACTGGCCTGTAGGGTGTCCTCTTGACAGGGCAAGAAATAGCAGTCAAAAGACTCTCAAAAAGTTCTGGACAGGGACTTGAAGAATTCAAGAATGAAGTTATATTTATTGCAAAGCTGCAGCATCGAAATCTTGTCAGGCTGCTAGGATGCTGCATTCATGATGAAGAGAAAATGTTAGTATACGAGTACATGTCCAACCAAAGTCTTGACTTATTCATTTTCAGTAAGTTGTTTCTGTTGTTTTACTTTTGGCAGAAATTCCTCTTAATTAGGTGAAATTACTAATATTCAATTCAATATGCCCAGATGAAACGAGATGCACAGCATTGGATTGGCAAATACGTTTTAACATAATAGTTGGAATTGCTCGGGGCCTTCTTTACCTTCATAGGGATTCTAGATTGAGAATAATTCATAGGGATTTGAAAGCAAGCAACATTCTTCTGGATGGTGAGATGAATCCCAAAATATCAGATTTTGGCTTGGCAAGAACATTTGGTGCTGATCAACATCATGACAACACAAATAGAGTCATGGGAACATTGTGAGCCCCCTTTCTTATGTGCCTCCCACATTTTCAAATATATTAGAGTACTGACAGTTGAATTTTGTTTGTTGCATGATTCTGTCTATAGTGGCTACATGGCTCCTGAATATGCAATAGACGGGCTATTTTCAGTGAAGTCTGACGTTTTTAGCTTCGGTGTTCTGGCTTTGGAGATAGTGAGTGGTAAGAAAAACAGAGGATTTTGTCATCCTGATCATGACCTCAACCTTCTCGGACATGTGAGTCTGAACCCCATCCAACAATTTTGATTGATGCATATGAGAAATTGGTATGCTTCACTTGCTTGAAATTTTTTGAATAGAAGATTCTAAAAATTGCCAAACATGAATTTGAATAACTTCAGGCTTGGAGACTTTGGAATGATGGTGACCCTTTGAAACTCATAGATGCAAACATGGCGAGTCCAGCACCGGCATCTGAAGTGTTGAAGTGTATTCACGTGGCCTTATTGTGTGTCCAACAATGCCCTGATGACAGGCCTACCATGTCAACTGTTCTATTAATGTTGGACATCCAGAATCCAACGCTGCAACAACCTAAACAACCCGGGTTCTACTCTGAAAGATCGCTCATCAGCTCAGATGCTTCATCCACAGGAGAAAAACCTGTTAATTCAACTGAAGTCACAATTACTTTGTTGCAAGGTCGATAAGTTTCTGCTCCTGTCTTGTAAAATATTCCTTTCTAAAGACTTCACAGATATGGGGTCTCAATTCTTTCGGTTTCTACAAGTCCTAATTGTAATGGCCGAAGATTTTTAGTTGTTTCTTCATCTAGTACAGTTTATTTGTTAATGAAAGAATCTTTTTTTATTCAATTATGAGTTTTATCCCGGCTTTGATCGTAGTTTAACAGTTACTTTAAATTAACACAGATGATAAAACGAACAGGACTCAATCATATATTCTAGGAGTTGACCGTAGTTTTTACCCAGGCACAAAGAAAAATCTTGTGGTGCAGCAGTTATTTCTGAGTCTTCTTTATCTTACAGCTATTCTTCATTGATATCTCGAGCATCAAACAACCTTTAAGAATTTGTTATTTTCAGATGAAAGGAGATAAATCCCGAGCCATGGAAATACAAACGTTGAAAATTCGTCTGTAAGTTAACCTCAACCCCTTGCACGGGTGTCCTGCTTCCAGTAATTAATAGCCCAACAGAGGAAACCTCAGCTGATGGGACTTCTAACCGAGAAAAGAACATGTGAGCCTCGTTGCAATAAATACTAAATGTTTTTCTTTTTTTTTCAGTTTTTTTTTTCTCGATCTCAATAATGGCATGTGATATACTAATCTCAAGTCTCAAATATGTATCATTATTTACTTGGGATATTTATTTTGTCATGACACTGACAAGTACACACAGTTATTATCAGTCTGGTGTCGGATCATAGTGCTGCCTACCGATTTAAATACAGAAGTCACCATATCGGTTTTAGATACTTCCCTATTAAACTCCCAATAATATCAAACAAGGGAAAGAAAATGCTTGGAGCGAACCATGCATCACAACAGAGGATACTACTTGTTCACTTCTTTTCTGTTCTATCATATTCTTTTCCGCTACTGCACTTGTTTGAGCAATTCTATCACACCGAAGCAATCTTTCAAAGATGGTGATCTTTTGGTGTCCAGTGGAAAATTCTTTGCTCTTGGTTTCTTTAGCCCTGGAAGTTCTGGTAACCGGTATGTTGGTATTTGGTACAAAAGAGTTCCTGAACAAACTGTGGTTTGGGTGGCTAACAGGGATAATCCAATCAACAGCAGCTCCGCTTTTCTGTTCATCGACCAATCTGGGAATCTTGTTCTACGAGATGGAATTCTGAACGTTTCTTTCTGGTCAACAAATGTGTCGATACCTTTATCAAGAAGTTCTTCTGTTGTTGAGCTCATGGATAATGGAAACCTGGTTTTGTTTCGAGATCAAAGCAAGAACAGTATTGCTTGGCAAAGCTTCGATTATCCTAGCAATACTCTGCTTCCCCAGATGAAACTTGGAGTGAACCTGAGGACGGGTTTGAACAGGTTCCTAACATCTTGGAGGTCACATGAGGATCCTGGGACTGGTGAGTACCTGTTCAAGATGGAGTTAAATGGTTCGCCACAATCCTTTTTGTACAAGGGTTCAGAGCAGTTATGGCGGACTGGATCATGGAATGGGGTAAAATGGAGTGGAGTACCGGAAATGACATCTAACTTCATTTTCAGCCTCAATTATGTAGAAAATTATGATGAAGTGAGTATTAGTTACACGATACGTGACCCCTCAATTTTTTCAAGATTGGTATTAAATGAATCTGGGACCCTTGAGAGACTAACATGGCAAGAGGGGCCTCATAAATGGGTTAAATTCTGGTCTGCTCCAAAAGACCAATGCGACTACTACAATCATTGTGGTGCATTTAGTGACTGTGATCCCTACAACTTGGGTGAATTTGAGTGTAGTTGCCTTCCCGGTTTTGAGCCCAAGGTGAAAAGTGAATGGGATTTGAGAGATGGCCTGAATGGTTGCAGGAGGAAGAAAGATGAAGAAATATGCGAAAACGGTGAAGGGTTTACAAAATTGACTCAAGTGAAGGTGCCGGATACTTCAAATGCAAGGATTAATCAGAGCTTGGAATTGAAAGATTGTGAGAAGCTGTGTCTAAAGAATTGTTCTTGCACAGGATATGCAAGTGCAAATATTAGCAGTGGGGACAGGGGATGCATCACTTGGAATGGAGATCTGACAGACATGAGGCAATTTTCAAATGGGGGCCAGGATGTTTACTTAAGAGTTACTGCCGCCGTGTTAGGTATGTTGTCAATCAATTCTTGTTGATCTTTGATACTTGAATAGTCCATAGAGGTTTCTTGTTCTGATAGAACTTTTTGAAAGGAACTCTATTAGTTTAATATAACAGACAAGATTTTGGTCATTAGGGAGGGGTGAAGGGAATGACTGATCAACTTGAGCTGGTAATTCAATATTTTGATTAATCAAGAGCACTACTCAGTAGTTCTTATACAGCTGACGACATTTGGAGACTTTCTGAATTCACTTCTTGCTAAACAAGTAAATTAACCAGTGTAATTTTGGATTAATTTGCAAAACAAAAGTTCAATGAAATAATATTGAGTTTTGGGCGTTGGGGGATTTGGCTGATGTTTCCCTTTGTTTTCAGCTGAATTATCAAAGAATTCAAAAGGATTGCATGGGAAAAAACTGTTGATCATTGTGCTAGCATCCGTAGCAGGGCTATTGCTGTTGTTATTTGGATCATGGTTGGTGCTGAAGTATGGAAAAGGTAAATTAATCTTCTGACTTTTTTTTTGCATTCACAAAATAGGTAAATTTAAGTTCTAGAACTCAAAACTTCACAGGTTCAGCAAGAGAACCTAACCAGAAAATTCTATTCTGAAGTCTCAACAATCAACTGTTTATAGATCTTTCAACAATGAACATGCTGAGATTCGATTAATCGTTTCCTGCCTTCAGTCTTTAATGGACTCTTATCAAGTACTCACAAGAAGCTGTCAAGTGTTTTTTTTTTTTTTTTACATGAGACATTCAACTTATTGACTGCTTTTATGGTATCTAGTTCCTTCCATTTGTACACGATCAAGCAGAAAACTCGAGGGGTGGATGATGTCTGGCCTTTTGACTAGCCCAATGTCATATGAAGGCTCCTCAAAGAAGAAGGACATGGATGAAAGTGGAACTGGAACAGACTTGACATTCTTTGACCTGAGAACAATAGTTTCTGTCACTGATAATTTCTCTTCAGCTAACAAACTTGGAGAAGGTGGTTTTGGCTCAGTTTACAAGGTGACTTCTCCTTTTGATGCATAACCATGGCCAATTTATATAAAGCTATGATTACCATTTAATGAGAGATCTATTTCTGGACGAGCACTAGTTCGTGGCATGGCCATTGACAGTACATATACATGAATCACTTTTGATCAATCTTCTTAAGATGACCGGATGATTGATTTTCTTAATTGATTTCAGGGACTGCTGCATGGTGGTCAGGAAATAGCAGTCAAAAGACTCTCCAAAGAATCGGGGCAAGGGGTAGAGGAGTTCAAAAATGAAGTTTCACTGATTGCAAGACTCCAACACAGAAATCTTGTTAGGCTTTTTGGATGTTGCATCCAACAGGAGGAGAAAATGCTTGTATATGAATACCTGCCTAACAAGGGATTGGACAACTTCATCTTTGGTATGCTTCCCACAATCAAATGCCTCTAAAACAGATTGAATACACTTTATTTTGCTCTTGCAAAATAGTTAACAATCATTTGTTGTCTTCAAAATGTGGTCCAGATGAAGCAAAAGGATCATTGATAGATTGGAGAAAACGTTTTGAAATAATCTTGGGTGTTGCTCGGGGGATGGTATATCTTCATCGTGACTCTAGATTAAAAATCATCCACAGGGATCTTAAAGCCAGCAATGTTTTGTTAGATGCTTCCATGGTACCTAAAATCTCTGACTTTGGCATGGCAAGAATATTTGGAGCAGGCCAAATCGAAGCAAACACAAATAGAGTAGTTGGGACATAGTAAGTTCTGTTGCATTCTTATTTTACTCTTTGCAATTGGTAATGAAAATAGAAATTCAGTTGGCAGATTTTAGAAAGATAAAGAAGCAGGATAGAGTAACAGTTTTCCCCTTCAATTGCAGTGGTTATATGTCACCGGAATATGCAATGCAAGGGCTCTTTTCAGACAAGTCAGACGTTTTTAGCTTTGGGGTTTTGCTTTTGGAGATTGTCAGTGGCAAGAAAAACAACAGTTATTACGACGACAACTCTGTGAATTTAATTGGACATGTGAGTGCATGTGTAGTGGTTTGGTTGGTAACAAATGAAATTAAATTCTTGTTTCAGCTCAATAATTATATGTAACTCATATTGTGTTTTCTCAATCTCATTCAGGTTTGGGACCTCTGGAGACAAGGCAATGCCCTGGAAATAGCTGATCCATTTCTGGTTGACTTGTACCAAGAAAATGAAGTTATGAAATGCATTCACATTGGTCTTCTATGTGTCCAAGAACATGCAAGTGACAGGCCAACCATGGCTGAAGTACTATCAATGCTGATGAATGAAACTACAGTTTCCGCGGCTTCTCCAAGCCAACCTGCATATGTTCTTCGCAAAGAGAATTTTTATCAGAATTCCTCATCTGCAAGCATAGGAGCCATGTCTGTGAATGATGTGTCAATTACTACAGTCCATGCTCGTTAAAAACGATTGTCATTCTTGTGTGAGTTTGCTATGTATATGAAGTAATGACCCATGTATTCTTTCAGCTCTAATTATCATTGGCGATATGATAAAGTGATGATACTAGAGAAACTCTAGTAAATATATGACAGAATAAAAGCTCATTCTTCTTCATTTTTACATGTTACTTTGGGAAAGAGAAGTTCGGTTTATTTCATATTTGCCTACTGCTAAGATCTTGCTTCAGTTTCCATGGTCCGGTCTTTCCCTTCAAAATGAATCCAGATAAAGTAAAGAAAGAAAATATCTTTTGGAAATGCAGATATCAGTTTTGATGATTGCTTTAGATCTGTCCACAGAGTCGGCTATATATCCCTTGATATGATTAAGATTATTCAAGGCTCAAATAAATGTTTTAACTGTGTTCCTGGACCAGAAGAACACAGGAGTAGTTGGGGAATTTGTGGTTGGGAAAATTTGCTGTATGGAGATGGAAGGAACAACAATATTTCACCAAAATAAATAAGGAAATTTATAAATCCCAACAAAAACTCTTTAAAAGAGAACTCTCAATTCTCACTCTAAGAACTCTCTCTAGTTCTTGATCTCACATCTTTCTACTTTAACTCTCTACACAATTCTTTACAACTCTACATAAATATGGCTCTATTTATAGCCATTCTTCACCTATAGTATTTGACTACTCTTCACCAACCATATTTGATAATTTTTCTCCAAGTATATTTGAAATTCTTCATCAATCATATTTGAATAATTCTTCATCAACC
>JAWZTD010000001.1:5284439-5306868 GCA_035221335.1 Echites panduratus | reverse complement strand
TTAATTAATGATAGGATTTATCTTCTGATTCCTCCCTATCTCTCCTTAATGATATGTATTTCTAAACCCTATAAATATAGCCCTATATTGGAGAGTTGTAATTTATTGATTCATTGATTTGCTCTCACAAAATATCTATAACATTCTCTCTTTATAATCTCTCTCAATTTTTACATATATTTGTTATTGTGTTTACAATATTACTTCAATATTGTTTTTCCGGTGACTACTGCGCGATAGCAAATTCACAACATAATAATAATAATAATGAACAAAATCGTTAAAAGTAAAAGGTAGAAATAATAAAAAAATTTAAAAATAAATAAATAAAAGAATGTGGAGCGAGCTTTCTTTAAATAGGAAACAGATTCCTCTTGGATTCGGAGAGATTTAGATTAAGGTCATAGATAGACTCTTATCCGGATTAAAGCTCCTCTTTCCTCCCGGTGGTTCTGATCCATTCTGTTTATTACTGCTGTTGTTGGACTTGTTCAGTTTTATTTACTTTCTATCAACCCTCCCCGGATCTGCTTCTTGATCGTCAATTAAGAATTGAAGAATGCTTATAATAGTAAGTGGGGGATAGCTTAGGTTTGGATGGGTTCGAAGTCATGGCTATATCCGGCTCCCACTTATCTCAACACTGTTGCCACAGTTCTTGGCAGGTTACCATCTCTTCTCTTCCGTTTTTTTTTCTTCTGATATTTAATTTGGATGTCATGAATATACATTTGTTTCACAAGTTACTTTTTTGGCATTGCATTTATGTGGTTTTGGGTCTTTGAGAAGTGTTTCTTCTGTTTTTGGCTCTTTATTGTTGGTTTTATGAATGATGAGCTTTTTAGAGAGACTTGGGGTATTTTCCTTGTTTCCAGTCTTTCTGTTGGTTGGGAGGGGCTTTAGGAAAGCTTTTTAAAGCAATTGGTAACTCTATGTGAAACTATGTTATGGAATATCTTGTAATGATTATGGAGTATTGCCTAAGAGGTACATTTTTGTTATGGCATTGTTAATTGCACACAACAGTCTACACTGTAATGCTGAATAATAGTTGGAACTGTCTTAATAAGCCAGAAGAAATGAATGAATATGGTTCACTCGTCTTGTTTCATGAAGATGATTCCCGACTACCTGAGCTGTTAAACCTAACTTGTGGAGGTTGACTTATTATAACATGATGGAACAGTATATAAGTTGCAAAACAAAAAAACCTGGCGAGGTAAATGTGTTCAATTCAGGTGACATTTCAAGTTTAGCCTTTCAAATCCTTCTTGCTTGTAAATCTTATGTTTATATTAGAGTAACAATTTTTTTTCCTCCCTCTTAACCTGTAATCATCCTTGCATTGGAATGATAAGAGTATTTAATCTGAAAAATGAATAAGAAAGGCAATTATTTGGGTTGTATATCATGTGTACTCATCATTCTCATTTATGTTATTTGATTCACAGCTTGGAAGAAGCAAAGAAAAACATGTATGCGTTTAGTACCACCATATACACTGGATTTCAATGCATTACTTTATCAGAAAAGTTCATGGGTGAGTACCACTACTTCTCTTTATGTGACATGGAAAAAGTTTTCAGTCACATTTTCTATTTCTTTTATGTGATGTCTTGGATTTTCCATGCATCTAACCCAATTGTTTATTTGAATTTCATGCTCCGCAGGATTGCCTGGAGTTTTGTGGGTTTTGCCAGATTCCTATATTACTGTTAATAACAAGGATTATGGAGGTTAGCATATGAGAGTACGCTTCGCTTACTGATTGATTTACTTTCATGGTGTGTAAAAGCTGAAATGTATTTCTCTTGTTTTTGGTGATAAATATATCAGTGGAGAGATTATACCTTGCCAGTAGCCCACCTATCAGCCAAAGCAATCTAATCGATATAAAAACAAAAGCAAAGCCTATGTGAGGCAGAGAGATGGTCCACCAGAACGAAGAAGACCAAGAAAAGAAGCTACTCCTGAATCTACCTCATAATCAGGTCTTGTAATCTGCCTCAAAAGTAAATGGATGAAAACTTAGAAGCTTTCATCCTTACTTGCCATTGCTGTAATATGAGCAGTTCAAATTGGTTATATATTTATAGGCATCCTGGATGAAATTTAAATGTGGCACTTGAATTAATGACTTGGCAAATATAAATGGGGCATAATCAAATGTCTAAATCATGATATGTAACGCAATTTCAGTTTATATATTTGTTTATCTCTGTACATAATTGAAGCTCTCTATGCAAAATTTTAGATTGTTTGGAGCTACAAAGTTATCACTTTGGAATATGCCTTTTGTGTTTGTTTTCTTTTTAATTCATATGTAACAACCCAAAAATTGACGCAGTGTTCTCCAACGTTAGATTTAAGAACTTTTGAGATTGAGGGAAAGACCAAAAGTAGTGGCTAACTTGTTCTTGAGTTTATCACCATCTTTGTTGATCATGACATAGAAGTTGCATATACCAATTGAACATGAACTTCTTGAACATTCATAACATTGCAAAGTTTGAATGTAACTGTGACATATATTTTGTTAAGGTATACTGTCAAAATATCCTCACCTTTTTTTTTCCTGCACCCTTTGGTTATTAAATAAGAAATTCGAGTCAAGAACTTTTCATTAAATGTGTGATAACATGAAGCTGATAGGATACTGGAAACAAATTTTGAAGAAGAGATGAAGCAAATAATTAAGATTTTGCCAAATGTATGATAATTTTTGTTGATGCTGCTGACTAATATGAAATATGGACTACCACTGACAAAAGTTGTGTTTGCTCAATTTTTCCTATTTGTCCAACTTCCAACATATACCTCCCATCTTTTAGGAATGAGATTCAGGATGGATAAATCAGATTTATGTTCTCTTGGCGTTTGTACAACAGCAATGCACTATATTTGTTTTTAACTGATTTCTTATTGTTGGGGCCTTGTAGTTTTGAGCATAGTCTCATTATCCTGGTGCTTCTACATAGTGAAAGTCAATCCACTCATTCTAACATAGTAAAGGTCAATAAAAGTTTGTTTAAAAGTGAGATGAAAAGAAATTTAGGGATAGCATGTGAATTCTCCTCTGGAATTCAGATATCATACTGCATGAATATTTCTTTTGTTAGCTCTACAATCGACTACAACTGAAATGCTCCTTGTTGTTGAGGATGCTGCTTCTGGTGCTTTTTCACTGAGATTTCCGATCCAGGTGCTTTTTCTATCCCATTCTGCTTTTGCAGCTGAATTTTCACTCACCAAAAAGACACGGATTGAGAGAATGAGCGAAGAGGGGCAGGGGAAAGTGGTGGCCATGATCATTATAAGTTATCTGTTGGTTTCTTTTTCATTGCATTTAATTTCTTTCTGTTTGATAGGAAACTATATTACCCAACTTAAGTATTCATTTGCAGGGTTACCATGGTGATACTTCCGCAACCTTCTTTGTTGGGGATGTTAGTGACAAAGCCAGAAACTTCATGCAGGTATTCCTCTCTATAATCCTCCCCACCCTTATTCTTCTGTTTTGCAATGAAATGTTGATGTAGTTTCACTAATCTAAAGGGGAAGAACTTGAAGCTTTTAAATTCTTGATTTTGCTAAATCTTCTGACATAGAGTATTGGTCTCTTGTTTAATTTACTGGGTGGAAAAAGTGTTGGTTAGCATTGACTTTTCTGATATGCAAGCTGTTGAGTTTTCAAATAATCTATTCTCATACTGGTTTCTTTTTCCTATGTAGAAGAGCTGATCTTGTGTGAAAATCTTTCATTTTACATGTGTTGCAATTTTAAGTCAACAGAAAAAAATAATGCGACTTCGTCATGGTAGGTAATGGAAGAATGCTTGGACAAAGCAGTATCAATATGAGCACCTGGGACAGAATACAGAAAGATTGGCATGACAATAAAGTAAGGCTTCTCTTCTTGAGTCTATTTTGTGGTAGTGTCATTGTTATTTCCCCTGTTGTGTCATTTGTTTCTCTCCATAAATATGTATTTCTTGTCAAACATTTTTCTGAATGCATCTCTCATACTAATTGGTTCTTCATGTTCAAGGATATACAGATTGATGCCTAATAAATAGGCTTTCAGTAATTTTGTTGATGTTGCTTTGTGCAATTTATGATTATTGATGTTATGTGTTTTATTCGCATTCTTTTTACCTTCATGACTATAAATGCAATATGTATATGAAGATATTTTAATATAATTATTGGTTCAATTTGGATACCCAACTCAAATTGATGGACATCATCCACTTAAATAAATGTTTGTTTAGATAAAGTTCATTTTTAACTCAAATCGGGTCGACCCGATTCAGACACGAAATTGAATCAAAGCTTTCACACATTTTATCTGTCACTCATATCTCTCCATGAATAGTAGAGATTCTACTGCACGCTTTCGTCATTTCCAGACTAATTTGACAGCCTTTGAAAGAGTGAACCGGTACCTTTTTTCAATCAATGCTTGCCTGAAGCTTGTTATTATTATAACGTTTTGAAATCTTCAAAGATATAAGTGATACTATGATCGATTGTTTAGATGTTCTTGATTTCTTAGTAATATAATTGATGATATGATTGATCATGAAATTCTAATTTTCGTTCTAGCCAAATAAATGAACGTACGATCTATCATGTTATCGAGATGGATGGTAACAATTCCAATCATATCATGCATTTCATCGTACAATCATTTAAATAAATGTCTATTTTAAATTTTAGATGGAGGTTTTCCTTCCAGCTGATTTGACCAACTTGTTTGAAGTTCTTATTTCTTGGTCATATAATTGATGATATGATCGATTATAAGATGCAAATGGATGGTAAGAATTTCAATACCAACAAGCATTTTATTATGCAACTATTTAAATAAATGTCCAATTCAAATTTTAGATGTATATTTTTTTTCCAACCCATTTGGATGGAGAATGGAATGATCAAATGACATATCCAAACAGGTCCATATATTGTTAGTGGATGGGTGGGGGGGGTGGGAAACCTAGTTTCTTTTGGTTCAAGAGATTTTTAGGTAATTTAATTACCATATTTCATTGCCAATCATGCACATTTCTCTGCCTTGTAACATTTAGAGAGGAAATGAATGCACTTCCATTCAAGCATGAGTTATTGCATTCAAGGCACTTGCACAAATATTAATATCTATGGAGAAAATTATACTTCATTTACAAATCTTTAAGAAACAAATTCTAGAGGACCTCTCTTAATACTCCAAATCTTTTTTTTTTTGTCCCACTTCCATTACTTTTAAATTTACTATGCTTTTTCTCTCTTTCCCATTTGCCATCTAAAAACCTCACATTATAGAGAACAAAGTTATTATCTACAAAGATATAAGTGAATAATTTGCCATATTACTCTCTTACATATTTTGGTTAGAATAATAGGAGAGATATTTAAAATATGAATTTTAGTGAAAAGATAAATTGATCGCTCACTCTATTTAGTTGGTATTAGCATAATTGAGAGAAGGATAGGGAGGAGAACACGTTGCCGGCATCAAATTTCTTGTATTCTCCAAATATGGATTGGATGGAAAATATTTGAGTGATGTTTTTACCATTTGTTAAAATTTTCATTTTATTCACTCTTGACTTTTATTCACTCAGTTTGGATACACTATCTGTTTGGATGGTGTTATCTAATTCCATAAAATTCTGTAAAATGCACATTTAAATTAGAGTTCATTTTTTATTCGAAAATGAAATTTTTTTTAGGAAATCAAATTAAAACATTCATTTAAGATGAAATGAATAATTTTTTTTAGTTTTTAAACGAAAAATGAACATCAATTAATGCTTATATTTTACGTGTTGATGGATGGAGAATGGAGGTGCAGAACGGAGTATACAAACATAGCCTAAATTTACTTTTCTATCTCCACGGTCATCATTTTAAGCTTTATTCAAGGAGTTCATCTAAATATTATTTTATTTCTAAATAAGACAAATTAAATAAGGAAACATATTTTTAATTTTATTGTGTATTTAAAGAGCAAGACACGTGATAACTTTTTATATATACAAATTACAAAAATAAGGTAAAGATTATTATAATAAAAGATCAAATAGATAAGTAATTATATTATTTTGTTAAGTTTTTATGATTAAGTCAAATAATAATAGTTAGGATTTAAAAGTTTCAAATTGAACTCTAAATTAATCCTCAAAAAAGGTGGATTAGGAGAGGAGTGCGGTTAAAAAAAGTAATTATATTATATGGCTTTATTTTATATCTTATGACATAGTTAATAATGTTATTACACAAATAGTATTGATATGCAATTTTATAAATGTAATTACTCATATACCCTTTCCAATTCTTATAAAATATTTAAAGTGGGAATTTCCATGTGGTGTTTTGCTTCCAACATGACCACCTAGCAAACTAGTACACCTCTGAAATTGAGCTCTACCTTTTCTTTCCCTTTCTTTCCAGATCTCCTAAATTTTCACTTTTCAAAAGGAAGTTAAAGTTATACCAAACAAGCAGTGTACAAAATCATTTATATCCTTTTATTTCAACATTTTAAACTATAATTGTGCTATTGAGAAGAAATATTAAGTAAAAATTAAACAAACAAAGAACTATTCAACAAATATTTAAATTCAAATTAGAATAAATAAATCATCTATCATAAAATAACAAAAATAAAAAGAAGAATGGAAGTGAAAATCAATTATAGTTGTCTTTTTTACACTTAAAATACTGATTTAAAACATTGAATTACATTAAGCATCAATTAGTTGGATTTAGTTCATATATGGGGAGGTTAATTAACTTAAATGTCTAAGGTTAATAAATATAAGGAAAAAATTGAAAGAAATTGAAACAGAATAAGAACCCAAGAAGAAAATCCAACAGCTGTTCAAATTGGAAAAAAATATATTGGGAAAAGAAAAATTGCTACTCCGATCCATCACCAAACAATTTCAAATATTTTAAAATTTTGTGCTGAGTGTTGTGGCCATTAGATGGGCAATTGATTATGGGCCTTTATAGGTTATGTGCCCCCAAAATTATATAGAAAAATGTGTTTTATGTCGGTGGAAATTATTAAAAAATCACAGGAAAAACCAATTGGGTACACACTAATGAGATCTACACAGCACGACACTTTGAATATCCAAACAAATCCACCTCTTCTGCACACTCGAAGTACATGAATTTCATTTCACATTTTCTATCTCTTCCTGTCTTCAAATTTCACCATAGAATTCTGAGCTTGTGAGCTAGCTGTAGTTGTAGTTTGTGTGAATGCTGTATGTGCTCAGACACGGATGTATATGCAGTTGATGGGATTGGGAGTGGAGAGAATCGAAGAGTCGTTTGATTTTTTCTTTTTCTAAGTTTTCCTAAAGTTCCGATTGGAGCTGGGCTCAAGAAGCTTTTAATTTTTCAGGTTCTGCTTGCAAGTTTGGTTTTTAAATGCATCTTTTCAGTGTTCTTGAGGTGGGTTTTTCTGGGTTTTTGATTTTGACTTTGTTGAATTTGTATCTGGGTCAGGTGGTGACTCGGTTGGAGTAAAGGGTTCCCCTGTTCTTTGTTCTTTCAACTTTTTGAAGCTGTTTGGTCGCAGAGGGAGCAGAAAAGTTGAGCTTTGGGATCCAAAATGAGGAACTTTCAGTGTCTCTGAGTTGACTCAGATTTAAATCGCTTGTAAAAGGTACTTTCTCTCTCTTCAAGCATTACTTCCATTGGATTGCTTTATGTTTGCTCTTTGACTTAATTATGCCACTCGACTGAAGCTTATTTCCCAGTGTTTGTGCGCATGTACATTATTACATTTTCTGCATTAGGCAATGTTTATTGGAAATTCATGGCAATTTATGAAATTTAAGGAAAAGTAATCGAATCCTGTGCGCCAGGACCACGTTCTCAATTTTAGTTCTTTGATAATTGGATGCAGTGAACTCAGAGAATGTGTATCTGTTTTACTGTTATGTTAAGTTTGTCTTTTAGTATTAGTAACCTGTTCCCAATTGGTTAACTGAAGACAGATGGGGAGTTAGTTGCGTACAACGGTTTTCCTTGACTACTTGAAGTGTGTTGTATTTGCTTCCGACAAATTGGCACTGATATGGGGTGTCAATGTTCTAAACTCTCTTGTTGTTGGACTTCAGAACAAAATGGTCCGGTTCATGAGGCTCATAATGCTGGTAACTTGAAATTTCCCGGTTCTCTGTTGGATGGCAGTTTTTTGAATTTATGTCGGACGGTTCTCTATGCTTTCTCCCAATTTTTTTTGTTTGTTTTCGACAGAAAATGAGGAAAAGAGTGAAGTCAGTGATTTGCCTGTTTTTCGGGAATATACCATTGAGCAACTTAGGGCAGCAACATCTGGATTTGCAGTAGAGAATATAGTTTCAGAACATGGGGAGAAAGCACCAAATGTCGTATACAAAGGGAAGCTAGAGAATCAGAGGCGTATTGTTGTCAAACGCTTTAACAGATCTGCATGGCCTGATTCCCGACAATTCTTGGTAAGTAACAGAAGTTAGGCTTATGGTTTGTTTTGTGGATTCCTCTCTATGGGATTTTCAATTTATTATTCCTAATCCAAACATACACCGCATGCATTTATGGATTTCATATTGTATATAGTTAGCGGTGTTACTCGTGCTATTATTGTTGTTGTTGTTATCATTATTTTTGAATAAATGCCTGTCAAATCTGATTTCTAACTGAATCCACATGAATCTTATAGGCCTTTTACTTCCTAGAATACTCCAATCGAGTGACCCCATAGGGTCTTCTTTTTGGACCAATTTCAGCTTTTTCTTTAGATCTTTGGCTGATACTTTTTAAGTACATTAGCTATGAAAACCTTGGACATCTCTTTTGGTTACCATATCTGCAGGAAGAAGCAAGAGCTGTTGGTCAACTCAGGAACCACAGATTGGCAAATCTTCTAGGTTGTTGCTATGAAGGTGATGAAAGATTACTTGTTGCTGAATTTATGCCCAACGAGACACTGGCAAAACATCTCTTCCATTGTAAGATTTCTTACATCTAAGCACCTGGCTTTAACATTCTTATGTGATTTGGACTTCAATTCTCATGTTCTAGAACCCCCTAAGTTGCTTTTTATCGTGTTCTTTCATTAGGCAGTAACTGTGGTTTCACTTATTTACTTGCCAAATGGAATTGGTCAGACCCTTACTCTCATTGGAGAACTAAGCTTCTCCGTAATATGGAGACAAACAATGGGCAAAGTGTAGAATGCATGTAGTAAATCATGTTGATGCTCTTAGAAGTGCCATTGTGAAGCATTTTTGTCCAAATGCTGATCAAGTGGGAAGTGCCATTGTGTTATTAACCAATTTTGCCCAAAAGTTCGGGTTAACTTTTGGCAATTGAATGAAAGTATTTGAACAATTGTAGGCCGAATGAATATGATGCCTTTACCTTCAGTTTCAACCTTCTATCAAGCTCCGGGGTAGCATTTTACGATATCATTTCCCATTGGATGAATTTATCTTTGCCTTTTACAATAATTTTTTAATTGTTTGTAGTTATTAAGGCTTTCTTAGGGTCTGGAAATGCGATTCCTAGTTTTATGACCATGTTTCACTGGACTATTGACTCAGGGGAAACACAGCCAATGCAATGGGCAATGCGGTTAAGAGTAGCCTTGTTCGTTGCTCAAGCTCTAGAATATTGTACGAGCAAAGGACGGGCTCTCTATCATGATTTGAATGCTTATAGAATAGTCTTTGATGAGGTAAGCTTCATTTAAGTTATGTCTTTCACTTTGTTTTCGGGAAGTGGTGTCACCAAAGCTATTTATTTCAAATCTTATTATGATGTTTCCTCTTGTAGGAGGGAAATCCTAGACTATCATGCTTTGGTTTAATGAAGAACAGTAGAGATGGGAAAAGTTACAGCACAAACCTGGCATTTACTCCTCCTGAGTATCTGCGGACTGGTATGGAACTCTTTCTGATACTAACTTTTCAGCTAAAGATGAAATTTCCAGTTTATTGTAATCCTGTTTTTTTGGATCTGTTGAACAACATATGGATGCAATGCCTCACTCTCGGTATAAGAAATTTGAGTCTCTTTCCTTGACTTCCTCCACATTTGGCAATATTTCTGAATTATTACACCCCTAAATTTTAGGTGTACGTATCGGAACAGACACCCTAACCAGATTCGGTTTGCTGCGTATAAGCAACAATAGTTTTTGGCATTTTTCTTGATGATACATGATTCAAGTTTATCTCTTTGTCAGTCACCTGCTAAAATAAATAAATAAATAAATTAGCACCATGGAAAAATTGTGAAGTGTACACCTTGGGGGAGAATGCAGTAACTACAATTACCTTGATTTCCTTTCGAGTTCCACATATTTTATGTAAATTAATGGTTGGAAACATGGAGTTGAAAAGACAATTTTGGGACTTTATGCTCTTTCCGAATCAGAGTTATTTTATCTTCAAGAATTTGAATTGATTCAAGATGTCTGTTTGTCCTTAGATTACATTTAGATGCAGCACGAATTTACATTCCCATGCCACATCAGTTGCTTTTAGATCGCAAAGTGTGTTTGAAGTAATGTTTGCCACCAAAAATGATACTGGGATCTGCTTCTTTTGCATGAATTTCTTGTATTTCGAACTGTTCCATCCCTTGAAAGGATATGTAACTTTTTGTAGGACGGATTACTCCAGAAAGTGTGATGTATAGTTTTGGCACACTTTTGCTTGACCTCCTCAGTGGGAAACACATTCCTCCAAGCCATGTAAGAGCTTCCTATTAATTTTTTTTTGGATACACCCTAGTAATGCATTATGATATTTTCGTCGGCTACTGTTCTCTTTATCTCAATCAAAAAGCCAGTGATTGTACAAGTCATGTAGTATTATTTTTTTTTATTAATTTTAAATTCTTGACAAGTAACCTTTTTCCATTGCATCCTTATGAAATAGTGCTCAACTTTAACGTACTGGTGCTTATACTCAATTGAACATCTGTGGTTCCTTTTTTCCAAGAAAAGTAAAGAAATTCATAGAATGATAGTTGTCCTTCTCTACATTCTCTATCCCTGGAATAGCCTCAATACTTATATCTATCACAAGGAAAGGTGGCTGGAGGCTTGAAGAGTCTTTGTTAAAGTGCAATTGTACTAAATATTTTGCCATATTTATAACCTTGCAGCATTTTCATTTACTTTTGCCTTATAACTCAAGCTATCTTGTCTATGAACACTTCCAATCCATGTTGACTTCAAATTGAATATATTGAACTGCCTAATTAATACAACTTGTTTTTTTAGGCACTTGATCTGATAAGGGACCGGAATCTTCAGATGCTAACAGATTCTTGCCTTGAGGGTCAATTCACCAGTGATGATGGAACAGAGTTAGTACGTTTAGCCTCAAGATGTCTACAGTATGAGCCACGTGAGCGGCCAAATCCAAAATCTTTAGTTTCTTCCTTGATTCCTCTTCAGAAGGAAACTGAGGTTGGTCTTTCCCAAGAAGTTGAATGCCATTAATCTTCTATACTTGATTTTTAGGTCTTAAAGTTATACATTATTTTTCAGATTTCCTTTTTATCCCTCATCTGATAACTTCTAAAACATAATGAGAGATGATAATAGGGCATAAAGATGGTAAATTTTGCATTATTGTGTTAAACAATTAGGATATTCTAACCTTTGGCCATACATATAGATGAAATTATGGAAAGTGGACTGCAAGATCTCCTCCGCTATTTGATTGTCTAGGCCTTATTTGGAAGAATTGAACTACTAATGCACAATTTTTCGCTTATCCCCTTGAGTTGGAAATTGCATAGCAGTGTATGTTATCTCAAGAAGAATGAACCATAATCTTTTCTGATCCTGGAAGGAACTGTGGACTTTGGATCAGATATGCAGCAAAACAATGGTCAAGGCCTCTGTAGATATTTGTCTTTTTGTTGGGATTCACTGGATATCTCTTACTTCATCTTCTTTGTTCTGAGAAGTTGTTTGGCCAAGTGATTACTTTGACTTGTCTAAAGTTAATTTATGATCTCGTGTACCTCCTTATGTGCTTGATGTTTGCAAGTGTGGTTGGTAATTTGAATTCACTTGTTCTAAGCATGCATATGCTTCTATGTTGCTCTGTAGGTCCCTTCTCATGTACTGATGGGTATACCACAAGGTGGTGAAGCCATGTTTTTATCTCCTCTTGGTGAAGCTTGCCAGAGAATGGATTTGACTGCTATGCATGAGGTCTTGGAAAAAATTGGATACAAAGATGATGAAGGAGCAGCAACCGAGGTTTGTTGTTGATTATGTCATTATTTTAATATTCATACCCCTTTTGCTAATGTTAGAATGCCTGTTCTGCATTCTTGGTTTACAAAGCTTACTTTATAAGTTGTTACTGGATGCAGCTTTCTTTCCAGATGTGGACAAATCAGATGCAGGAAACATTGAACTCTAAAAAGAAGGGTGATGTTGCTTTCCGCCACAAGGAGCTTAGGGCAGCAATTGAATGCTACACACAGGTCCGATATCCTATCCTAAAATTATCACCAAATAAAAAGGTCTGATGTATTCAATGGGAATTATCTACTTTTTTGAAGATTCTCTATGTTACATGAGATGTTCTTGAAGATCTTCTGTATACTACTGGTTTGCTAAAAGTACTCAAATCTTCAGTTGATATTTTGTACTTGAATTGCAGTTCATTGATGTTGGTACTATGGTTTCCCCAACTGTTTTTGCTCGCCGTAGCCTTTCATATTTAATGAGTGACATGCCCCAAGAAGCTCTCAATGATGCAGTACAAGCCCAGGTGATATCTCCTGTTTGGCACATAGCATCATACTTGCAAGCTGCTGCTTTATTTGCTCTGGGTAGAGAGAATGAAGGCCAAATTGCACTCAGAGAGGGTTCAGTTCTTGAAGAGAAAAGGAATACAACTGCCTCCAAATAGAGCTAATCAAGCTTTATCTCTTTTCTCCTTGAGTCTCTCTCATTTTTGGGAAAAAAGACACAGGGCTCAAGGATCTTGGTTCCATGAGGGATCTTCAAACTTCAAAAAGATACACAAAACTAAACCGTCAAACTGTGTTGACCTATGCTGCATGACTAGGTATAGTTTGGTTTTGTTGAAGCATTCTTTTTGCGACATTGCTAGAAGAAGACTTGGTTTTGGTTTAGGTTGGTGAAATGTGTAGATGCTTCTCTTAGTTCTTACAAGTCTAGCAACCTGTTGATAGCAGACTGAAACCTTTAAATGCCATCATCTGAAGGGAAGCGAAGTTCATGAAAAGAGTTTATGATACTCAAATTTATATGCAAAAGGGTGGATGAAGAAGCTTGCTGTACTGTAATTTATGTACAGTGCTATATGGCTTGTTTAAACTCAAGATTGAATCTTTCTTGTATTGAATTGTCCATCATTTCTTGCTTGTGGGTTTTCAGCAATTATTTTTATTTTCAACATGATTCTTTGTAACTATCTGAATTTATTTATTGATCTGATTGCCGAATCTAAGTTGTGTTTTTAATCTCTCATAAATATTTATGATAAATGACCCTCAATGTAGAGGTATATTTTTCTCAGCCTGGCACCATCTGGAAGAGGGAATAGAAGATAAACTGGATTCATATGTTGTGAGTTCATAAAAGCTTTGAAGGAACTAAAAGTGAGGTATTTCTTTTAAAACCAGAATCTGAGGATATCCAGAGGATAAGCCTCTAACAGGTGTTATTTGTTGCTTTTATAACTTGACCTTTCCGGTTGACGGTTCAAGTTTCATTACTGGTATAGACGTGGTCATAAGCAGAGCCCGCCCCCACCGCCACAAGAAAGCCATGTTAGACATTTCAAACTGTGAGTTGGTTTATGATTACACTGTATTCTCAATGATTGACTTACTTTTAAGTCAATAATTGACATGAGTTCGGGTGTAAGGTTCCCAATCCTTTCCCCCCTACTTTTTGAGTAATAGAATTGCACATATTCTTGGATCTTCAAGGGAAAAAGCTACATGTAAATTCTAATTGGTTTAAATGTTAAATTTTGATTCACTAACTTCAATAGTAAAACCAAGAATAATTTACAGAATAGAAATCACAAAAAATGCAAAGCAATACTTACAAATCCCTCAGATTATGAAAAGCACCCAAAATGTTGCAATAATAATAATTCCTTATTAATTAAAACACCAAATCATTAAAACCCATAAAAAAAAACCAAAAAAACCATGATTTCAAGAATCATCTTTAATCCTTCTTTGTTCTTGTCATCTTAAACTTCTGGCTCCAAATCATCATCTGCATCCTCCAATGCATCTTCATCATCAGCCACTGCATCTTGATACTGCTGATATTCAGAAACCAAATCATTCATATTACTTTCAGCCTCTGTAAACTCCATTTCATCCATTCCTTCCCCAGTGTACCAATGCAAGAAAGCCTTTCTCCTGAACATAACTGTGAACTGCTCAGAAACCCTCCTAAACATTTCTTGAATGGAGGTTGAATTTCCCATGAATGTGGAAGACATTGGCAACCCAACAGGAGGAATATCACAAACACTTGATTTCACGTTGTTTGGAATCCACTCCACAAAGTATGATGAGTTCTTGTTTTGCACATTTATCATCTGTTCATCAACTTCCTTTGTGCTCATTTTCCCCCTGAACATTGCTGAGGCAGTCAGGTACCGGCCGTGCCGAGGATCTGCTGCACACATCATGTTCTTGGCATCCCACATTTGTTGAGTGAGCTCTGGAATGGTGAGGGCTCTGTATTGCTGGGATCCCCTTGAAGTTAAGGGGGCAAAACCAACCATAAAGAAATGTAGCCTAGGAAATGGGATTAGATTCACAGCTAGTTTTCTCAGATCAGAATTGAGTTGGCCAGGGAAACGGAGGCAACATGTTACACCACTCATGGTTGTGGAAATCAAATGGTTCAAATCACCAACTGCGGCCCACAAAACAAACAATCAATCGTTCATTTCGGAAGCATAAAAACTAAAGGAAAATCTGAAATTTGGTAAACTTACAGCTGGGATTTGTGAGCTTAAGTGTTCGGAAACAAATGTCATAGAGGGCTTCATTGTCAAGGACCATACATTCATCAGCATTTTCAACTAGCTGGTGTACAGAGAGGGTGGCATTATATGGCTCAACAACAGTATCAGAGACCTTAGGAGAAGGGAAAACTGAGAAAGTCAGCATCATTCTATCTGGGTATTCTTCCCTGATCTTGGAGATCAACAGGGTTCCCATTCCTGATCCTGTTCCTCCTCCAAGTGAATGGCAGATTTGGAACCCTGGAAATTTTTGATTCATAACAAATTCATAAAAGTTAGATTCAATAACATCAAGAACAGAATCATCCTGAAAAGTGATTTACTTTTTTACCTTGGAGGCAATCACAATTCTCTGCTTCTTTACGGACAACATCAAGAACAGAATCAATCAACTCTGCTCCTTCAGTGTAATGTCCCTTTGCCCAGTTGTTTCCAGCACCATTTTGTCCAAAAACAAAGTTATCTGGTTTGAATATTTTCCCAAAAGGGCCAGTCCTCAAACTATCCATTGTTCCAGGTTCAAGATCCATCAGGACGGCTCTAGGAACATACCTACCACCACTGGCTTCATTGTAATAAACATTGACTCTTTCAAGCTGAACTCTTGAGGTTCCACTGTAACTTCCTGCAGCATCAATCCCATGTTCAGCACAGACCACTTCCCAAAACTTTCCCCCAATTTGATTCCCACATTGCCCTGCTTGAATGTGAAGAATTTCTCTCATTCTTGAGAAGAAAAGAAAAGAAAAATTCAAGAAACAAGAATGCTATGCTAGTAGAAGGATGAGAGAAGAAGAGTTGGCAAGGAAACATGAATGAAGGAAAGCAAGGCTTTTGTAGTATAGGTAGGACTGAAGTTGATTGAGACATTGATATTTTTTCTTTCAAAGATACAATAATTCACAGGTATACAATTAATAATTTCATGTGGGCTTTGTATTTCGGAAGCAAAATGTCAAGCTCCAACAGGACTTGTGAGCTGGTCAAGGAAGTAGATAACAACTAGCTCATCTGGATATAATTATTCTCCCATGCTCATTATGGATATCTCTCATTATACATATATACCTTGCTAGGCACTCAAAATCCTAGCCATTTCCTGATCTTCCCAACTAGTATGGTTGGTTACATTTACATTTGTCGGTTTTATGACTTAAATTTATAATAAAACAAGATGAAGAGATTATTTGAACAAACCTCGTTAATTAAAAAAGACTAATTTTCATAAAGAAATTTCAATAAGACTATCCTCAAAAGAAGCAAAGACAAATTCATATCTTCTATGGATGGAAATATTTTGATCATTTTTTCATGGAAAAATTTGAAGTACATAATAGGAATCTCGAGAATTGTGACAAAAAAATTTAGGTGCCAAATATGAGTCATATCAAAGACCAAGAAACAAGAGAGGTAGGAAGCTACAATTATTGAAAAGCATGAGTGTCTATATCATGAGTCTTTTCTCATGGGTTCATGAGTCTTTTCTCATGGGTGCCCTGCTCTCTCATTCCAGCTTCTTCAATGGCAAATTGCCCATTTAATTATTTTAATTTATGGTATGGCATCCTAGGAGAATAAAATATTTTTAATTTTTTTTATTAATGATATCCACAAAATTATTAAATTTGATTCGGCTGGAATTATTTTGTTGGTTGCTTCGTCGTATATTCTATTTGAAATTAATCGGCATTAATTATTAAATTAATTTTACTGATAAAGAAATAAACTAACAAAATTGCGATTAAAGAAATAAAAGATATGATTATCAAACCATATGCATTTCTTATCTGTTTATAACAATAATTTCTATGGATTAGTTGAGAGATTACAACGGCTCAGCTGAACCGAAGGCAGCCTAATTAACTGTCAATCAATTCTAATCACTTTTATAAAAAAAAATTTAATACACATTTTGATTTTTTTTTCCATTTTAGGTTTATAAATAATTCTATTTTAATTTTTAAATTTTTCCAAAAATGAAAATGGGAGTGAGAAAGAGAAATTACCTATTAATTATACAATAATTTAAGTAATAAATGGAGAAATGATTCAAAATCTAAAGTAATTTAAACCTGAAAAATTTTTATTAATTTACATTTATTCACTTATTATTTTTCTTTTGCACATATGAGGTGACAAATTTCCCCGACCATGTTTTGGAATTAATAATAATAATAATAATAAGTTCATTTTATATTTTATTTAAAATAGATTTAACATTTGCGTCCAAAAATGCTACTTCTTTATTATGTGCTATGGGATTATGAGATCTTTCTAGCAGCGTTCCCGATTATGAGAGTCATTGTACGTCGCTACGGTTGTTGCTGCCTCCTCTAGAGCTCAAAATCTCAAACACCCAGCAACTACATCTGAATCAAATTATTATCCCCTTCTATTCAATTCTTCTCAAATTATTTGTCAGCAAATCATCTCTCCGAGACTAACATGAGACTGAGAGTGAGAATAAGAAATTGAAAATTTGTCTTTAATGCTAAATTGCACGAAGAAGAAGGCGGTGATGATTCAAAGATGGTGTAGAGATTCAACTCAGAGTCTGTAAAATATTATGCTTGCAGTACTGTCGGCGATTTACTGGTAGAATATGTGACAAATAGGATAACTTTCAGGCAACATGATTGCCCACTAAATACTGTAACGCAGACAAGCACCAGACAGCCGGTGTGAAGGTTCCACCAACCCTTGATTCCATTACCAGTTGTGGGTACCTCAAGAGGATTTGTCTACCCTTGCTTTGCTGACAGATTTGGACACTAATAAGGGAGTTTTTTTAAACTATTTTTGGTTTCAAAGTTCCATTCTTTCAAGAAACAAACTATTTGACAACCATTATTACAGCAAGAAAAATGGACTGAGAGAATGAATTAACAGAGAAGATCTGAATAATTATTGATAAAAGAATTGAAGCAATTCAAAGAAAGACATCCATAATTATTAAGATACATAAAGGCTTTTTGTGGTCTACCACACAGGGAAAAATCTTCAGAAAAGATCAGATTATCTTGCAAGCATTGAACAAGAGAACTGCGCAACTTCTCAAGTTATGCAAACTTAAAGTCAAAAGACCTTGCATGGTTCTTGCTTTTCTTTCTTCTCCAGTGTCGGTTAGTCTGAGGCCAATTGAAATGCAGAGAAGAAAAAAAAAGCAAAAATCAAATAGCATCCATCAGTAAAGGAGCTCCTGAAACACAGGATCAACGCTTTGCCCCCACTTTCCATGGTACAGCTCCAGGAGCTTTTCCGCAGGTGTCATACCTTTTACCAAGAGAAAATGATAAGAAAAGTTCAGAAAAAATCAAAAGCACATTGTACAAA
Source organism: Echites panduratus (assembly GCA_035221335.1). Classification (NCBI taxonomy): domain Eukaryota; kingdom Viridiplantae; phylum Streptophyta; class Magnoliopsida; order Gentianales; family Apocynaceae; genus Echites; species Echites panduratus. The sequence continues at coordinate 5,288,476 of JAWZTD010000001.1, read as the reverse complement.
AATGAATCAGTGAACCACTTTTATTTGCTGTAGGTAAACCTTTTAGAAGGTAGGATTCAGATTAAATTTATTACCTGTTTTGACAACCTCAGCAACTTCATTCAAGAATCCTGTTTCTTTATAGGCTCTCCTTTCTAAGCCATCCTGATAATAAGAAATATACGAAAAGGAGAAATGAGAAGAAAGAATAGAACAAATGACATGGATTAAAGAATCAAGCCAATAAGCGTGTATATATATAACTCACCTTTGCTAACTTCAAAACATCTTGTGCTACATGCTTTAGTAATCCATCCCGAAATGGTGTTTTTAAACCACTCTTTGGTACCTACTAAAAGGTTTAGTGGTTATGGATAATCATGCCAAATCAGAGGTTTTGTCATGTTGTGATGATATTTTTTGGGTAGAAGAAAAGTTTAGTACTATTTTATAGAAGAACGGCCGATACATGGTATACACGAATTAACATTATACTATGAACAGATGGATAGACCAACTAATATGTTTCACAACAATAAAATTGAACCATATGTTTCGGAATAAGAGACTGAGTCATATGAGAAAGCTCCCCTGGACTAGGGAAGTAGACTCTACCTCACTCAAATAGAACATATCTTTCCCCAAAATTCCTGGCATGTTAATTAGGTAATGGTCATTTCCTAATTAATGGGAAAGTATAAATTTTTGCTGAACTTAAATTGTGGAAATCCTTATCCTCTCTGTGTATATAAATATATATATATATGGTATCCAGATATAGAGTGTATAATGGAAATATCTGCCAAGATTGCCTAATCTCTTAATCCCCTTGATCTAAAAAGTAGAATGGATACAGGGCACCAGACCAAGAATACAGGAAGTAACTTCTGCAATCAAGGGCTGAAAAGTAGATTACCTTATTCCTCAGCATCTGCATTTCTCCTAACGTCCAATCGGATGTCATCTCCAGGATGCTTTGCAGAGAAACCTCGTCATATAATAATCCAACCTGAAATTCAGGAGAGCTCGTTACTAATATATAACATCAAAGAAGGTGAATAACAGTTTCTGAGGAAAGCACACTAGAATAACATGTATTGGACAATATGATGAAACCCATGTTGAAATGGATTACATGCCTGACTGAAATTAAAAGAATGCCCATCCCCTCCCCAGCTGTGGAAAGTGAAGACGTATTGAGAGATCCAAAGAAACTATATTGTTTTCAGTTGCAGCCTCTCAAATACTAAAATTCCCTTTTTTTTCATATCTTCCAAGAAACATTTTATTCAGCTTCCCACACATAGAAAGAAGCTTGGAAAGTAGCAAGTTGATGAAAAAGCTTTATACCCAAAATGCAGGCAATGCACAGAGCCGCCTCCAGGGTCCTCCATCAGCACCTCTCATCTCCAAGTACCTTTTAAGCCTCACCTGAAATGAAATGTAGCTCAATCTCTCACTTAAGAGAACCATGCAAGTAATCTTTATCTGCATATAGTAGATGTATGGTCTGCCTACACCTGACATATCATTTAGAAAGCAAATATGCTGGAACCATAAAATATCCTATGCCAATTCATCTCATGGGAGGGGGTAGACCTCAGGAAATATTGTTGTGAGATGATTTTCCCAATCATTGAGGGTTGGATATTCACCAGGAAGTGTAGGAAGTTTTCCAGCCAGAAAATCCTGCAAAGGATTCACACAGAAATATAGAGTTGACGATAAGAGCTGAATAAAAAGAGCAACCACATGGTTTAATCAATTAATAATTGTTAGGTTTAGGGAGTAACCCGGAAGGACAGTCCAGCACAATCAACATATTTCTTTTTCCGATAGACAAAGTACATTGGGACATCCAGAGCATATTCCACATATTGCTCAAAGCTGCACAATGTAGTCAAAGAACACTACCATCAAGGTTAATAACTTACGTAGTAAAACTTTCAGAACCCAAAAAAGGTTGGGGAACATCACATGAATAAAACAGAAACATAAAAAAACATAATATAGGTCAGGCCAAACAAGTAGATAACAGTTAAAAGAGAACATGGAAAAAGAACCAGGTCCCGGAACCATCACTTGAAGTAATTTGAAGATTCAAAAGTTTGAGAAGTTCAATGAAGTAATTTGAGACAAGATTTGTTAGAAGCTGTAGAATTGTGAGAAATGTCTGACTTGGACGTGCATTAGACAGTGGAACGTGGCCAAAGTGTCTCTGCTTCTTAGATTTTTAAACTTTCACTGGAAATTAGATTTTTAAACTTTCACCGGAAAGAGCAGATGAACCATTGAATAATTGAGGCTGGATGTAGTTAATTGTCTATCAATGTAAGTTAAAAGGATTAGGTAGTGGAGATCAATAAATAAAAAACTTTCTATTCATTCATTTTATCCCAAGACCAGGACCAAATACCTAAAAGAGTCATCAAAAACAAAGGGAAGCATGCCAGTGCGATCATTATCCGTGTCAGTCCAAATATGGCTGCAAAACAACAACGAAAGTTATTGTGATCCTAAAATATAGGTGAAAGTCTTCCATAGGAACAACTACAGTCATCATTTATACCTTCTCATGCTCAGAAAACCATTTGGTTTTCCATCTGTAAAAGGTGAATTTGCGAACAAAGCCGTAGCAATCTGTTTCACTCTCTAGTTAGATATCACATAAAGAAATAATTTTTCTTGTAATAGATATGAACAATATTTCTCACCGGCTGCAATGCAAGACCAGCACGGAATTTTCTTATCATATCAGCCTCAGAGCTGAAATCCAGATTTACCTGTGAAAGAGAATTGAAGGTGGCATCTGTTCAGGCTCTGTCATGAATTTACAACATTCCAGGACCAACACAAAATTTCACCATTCCCATATATGAATACTTGGTTTCTAAATGCACATATTCTCACCTGAACAGTACATGTTCGGAACATCATGTCAAGTCCAAGGGAACCTACTTTAGGCATGTAATTTCTCATAATCTCATATCTTCCCTGAGCCAGAGTATTCCGTCAGTATATTCAGTGGAAAAAAAATTCAGAAGTACTTAAGTAGACCCAATTTTCATTGACTGAACCAGAAAAGTTTCCTACTATATTACCTTGGGCATTATTGGTATGTCTTTTATTTCCCATTTAGGCTGGAAACCAATTCCTAAGAATCCAATGCCCATCTCCTCCGCAACAGCTTTAACCTGTTTGCATTCACAGGGTTAGTATGGTCTTGGCTTCAATCAGCCTAACATATGTGTCTCTGAGAGAGAGAGATAGAGCAACAGACTACTTTGTATCTTCACATAGTAAAAGAAGAATGTGGTCCATCATGGGAATAAACAAAACGAAAACTATATGTTCACACCACATTAGCAGGAAAAGAAAAGGAAAAAAAAAGGCGGCAAATATTAGTTTCCCTACTTGTAGACAAATAGACTCTAGGTTAACTAAGAAATTTCAGCAAACAAATGAAGAGAAAACATTAAAAAAAGTATCTGACAACTATAAATGTGGATCAAGGTCTGGGAGTTGAAAGTGGCAGTCGGAGTCATCATGATTCCCTCATTAGCTTCCACTGAAATGCTGGAAAGCTAAATGAGAATCTAGGAAAAACATTACCATAACCGTGGAACGTGTATAGATAACCTAGGAATGTTAGTGTAGCAGATCAACTAGAAATTATCTATGCAGGTTACACAGCTCAGGTAACTGATATCTACAATCATATTGCCCAGAATTTTTGTGATGTCATGAATGAAATGAAAGCTAGTTGAAACTGAAAATTGTGGGAAATCTCCTTACACAGAAAATTCATCAACATAATTTCAGTACTCTGGAATACTGCTTTATACTTTTGATTGTTAAATCTTTGAAAGACCAATAGTTTTGTGTACAAGGGAATAGACCTTGATCAATTCATTTCACTAAAAGAGCAAAGGAAAAAATCAGATAATTATGGTGGAAGTGAAGGGGCGGGGGGGGGGGGGGCTCTTCAGGTTTCAATTGATAGAGGATCTTGTGATATATATCCACACAAGCATGTATCAAGAAGTTCTTTCACAAAC
>JAWZTD010000001.1:5222881-5249310 GCA_035221335.1 Echites panduratus | reverse complement strand
CCAAATACAAGAGATCACATGCATTACACTTACGAAGATGTTTTAATTCTAAGAATACACACACCATAGAGCACCATACCTCTTGAAACTCTTGAAACATAAGTACCTACTAATTTGTAAAAAACCTAAAGTAACAAAATAGTACTAATTTGTCCCAAATACAAGCCAACCGAATCCTAAACTTAACCAAACTTCACATGGCACAACATAATAAGAGCAACATACTCATACTCAGCAAAGCCACTAGTGCAATCCACAACATCTTCCCTTTCTTCATTTCATAACTCGGCTTTGATTCTCGGGTGAAGTTTTTCTTCAACAACCCAAGTATAATAATTTTGGCCCTTTTGCACATCCGTGCAAACCATTGGAAAAAAACCTCAGCCACCATCTCATTGCAGCTGCAAGAATCAAGTCGAAGTAAAAAATCATCCATCAGAGACCTTATTGGTTTAAGAGATTACTTCAAATCACTCACATTTTAAGAATATTTTGCCCGGATTGGTGTTGGTCCAGGAAATCCTCAAGAGACAAGATTTCCCACAGTGACAAAATGTTATGGTAGTGGGTGCCAAGAAATTCATAGATCTTTTCATGGTATTTTTTGGGTAATTTTGTAGAAGAAATTCTTGGATCCTCACAACACCATTTGAGAGTTTGAAGTTTTGAGGAAGAAAAAGCCATTTTTGGAAACGTTATAGCAAAAAAAGAGTTAAAGCTTATGTCCGTTGGAGATTGGTGAATAGACGAAAAAAAAGGTATCATGTGTCTTTCACATGCAGTTTTAACGATCTGGTGTTAGGATTTTTTTACGGTAGGTACCATTTCGGTCACCCATAAAATGTTTAGGTATCGAATTAGTAGAAAGAAATTTTTATTTGAGAAATAAGCAATATGCCAAACTTTAGATAAGAAAACGGTAATTCAGCCTTAATGTGTTCACTCTATGTTATTATATGCTTTCCTTGAATGTTTAATCTGAATCAGAGATAAACCGAAATTACATCATATCGTGTGTACTAGATGTACGAAAACACCTTGAAGGGCTCCATATATTCTAGTACATCTTGTTATTTTGTGTTATACTAATAAACCAAATTTTAGGGGTAGTCAATCTTTTTAGATATACATGTTAATTTTTTAATATTTTATTAAGTTTAAAGAGAGAAATATATAAATATATAATAGAATATTCAAAATGAAGAAAAAGAAAATAACTATGTACTACAAGATTTGGCATCCCAAAAAAAAGGACCAATGGCCTAAGAAGACCGAAATGAAATAACCATCCCAACCGAGATGCAAACGAAGCCTTGAAAAGTATGTGAATATAGGGATAGCTATTTGAATAATTAAATGGATTTGAATAAAGTTGAATGGGCTTTAATTCATTTATAAATGGATTGAATACAAATGAATTGTGGATATCCATTTATCTATATTTATCTACTCTTCCTTTATTTACTTTTATTTATTTTTTTCGTTTTCCTTTATTCTCCTATTTTCAAATTTTATTTAATTTTCTTTTCCCCTTAATTTTTTTCCACAATATTAAATTTACTTATATTATCTAAATTTCATCTTTTTTATTTATTGAAAGGAAATTTATATGAATAGAGAAAAAAATAGACATTGAAGACAATTTTTAAATTCTAAAGTTGAATGCTAGGCTTAGGTGGATACGGGGGAATCACATTCTTCATGGCTATGGGAGGATTGTTTCCAGCTTGTGCAGTAGAAATTCTCAACTTAAGGCTACAGGAGCTACCGTGCAGGTGTTGGGGATATAGGGGAGGGAAGCAGAGGAAAGGGTAGGGGAGTGCTTAAGGTCTGCAAACCAGGGTAGGAACAGACAAGGTCAGGCCAAACTTATATCTTGACAGGTCAGGCATGTTAGACAATTACTTAACCTGAGGCTGATCTGTAGCCAGTATTAGTTTATTATCCGGCCTGTGTTTGACTTGTTCAAAAGTCTGTCATGTTTTGAAGCTGGTTAATAAAGCTTGCATTTAAAAAAAATCAATTTATAAATCAAATAAATTAAAACATAAAATACGAGAGTATTTAATTATTATAATTAACAAACGAAACAAAAAAAATTCGAGAAATAATAGAAATTAGAATAACTTTAATATAATTTATTTAAAATATCAATAAAATACTATTTAATTTAATACACCATATACAATAATAAGGAAAAAAATTTAAATTACAATTGTCAGAAATTCAAATACTAGCTACTAGTTATAAAGAATTAAAAATTAAATGTATTTTCTTTTCAACTTACAAATAAAAAGAAATGCATTATTTCAACAATTCAAAATTGTTAGTTTTTGTTTCTTATTTAAACTCTACAAATACTTAATTATATGAAATACATAAGCTAAGTAATTATTATAAATTGGAAAATGTTATCACATTTCATATGTTAAAATTTTAAATTATGCATCAATTTATAGATTTTATTTTATTTTATTTTAAAAAAATTTAAACAAATAATAGTAAGCCGACCTAATAGAATGAACGCAAGGCGTTAACTTGACTTTAACACTAAACAAACCTAAAGAAAGGCCTTAGTTTGGTCCTATGCCTAAACAAGTCATGCCAAATTAGGCCAAACGCAGGCAAGGCCATAGACTGCCGAACAAATTTTCACCCTAGATGTGAGATCTGATATGGTTCCAATTGTAAAAATTAAATAAAAATAAGGGTAATAACTTATATATATGTTTGTATTTGAGAAATTGATTGTTTTAGGATTGAAATTTAATTAGTTTAACTATGTGATCCTTAACTTTTTTTTTTTTGTCTATTTTTTTCCTCAAATAAATTATGATTAGACAACTTAGTCATTCTAATCATATTATTAAAAAAATCAAATCAATGACCTTTTGACCAAATTAATGGGACAAATTCGATAATAAACTATTCAAACAATTAAATTTTATTTTTTTATTAAGTTAGAAACTGACATTTAGTTCTGCAAGATTTCAATTAATTCTTATTCCTGACAATTTGAATAGTATAGTAATGAATTTCCATGTTAATTTGGTCAGACGGTCATTAATTGAGCTTTTCGAAGGATTTTTTTTCCAAGAATACAATTAAAAGGACCTATTTATCCAATTATAATTTATTTGAAATCAACATAATAAAAAAAAAGACCACAGCATAAAATGGAATAAAAAAATCAAAAGTTATTCTAAAACATCCAACCACTGTTATTTGACTCATTTTTTATTTTTTTTATGGATAGTTATTGGATATGACAGATATCCATTTATCCATATAAATGGATAAATGAAGCATCCATCTAAATCTATTTCATTTAAACAACTCGTCTAAATCCATTATTTGGATGTTAAAAAATAATAATATTATTAATAATAATAATCAAAGTGCCACCCCTATTGTGGAAGAGCAGGGTGTGAATTTGGCAACAGGGTCATGCCTGAACTTTCTTAAACCCACAAATAATATAAATCCCGGTTTCCTCCTTGGTCTGGCTCTGACAGCTCTCTCAAACCCACTGAATTAATATACCAAATCTAAATTTATTTCCACCCTTTTTAAGAACTAAACGGGCGTTCCAATAGTTTGATTCCTTGTCTTCAAAGTCCCAATTAAGACTCTACCTCTGTTCTTCCGCATGCTTTCTACTCCAACTCACCGATGAGTTCCACGGCCTCGCCTCAGGTTTCTTTTCCTTTTCCTTTTCCTTCAGCATTCGCAAGGATTGCTTTTTATAAATAGTCTTATTTAGTTTTCTGGATTTTAAAGGTTGGTGTTTTGGTGCCATTAAACCATGATCTTGAGGAGGAAGAGGAAAGTTCTATTCCCAGAATAAGTCTCTATGAAGGGGCCAATGTTGTTGGACGCAATTGTATTCCTATCATAGATAAACGCCTCAGTCGAAAGCACCTCAACATTCATGCGGCTGCCTGTGGCTTAGTTGAAGTCTTGGTGGTAGACCCAATTACTTGTTTTAATTTAATCTTACAATAAGCATTATATAGCATATGCATGTTAATATAAGGTTTAATTGTTTCACGAAAATTGACAATTATATTTTTTCTTTCTCAACATGAATTTATTTGTTGAATTTTGTCCTTTGATGCTTGGATATGCCAATGTATTATAGGAAGGAGCCAACCCGGTTATCATAAGAAATAAGAACGAGCGGAAGAAGCTGTTATCGGGCCAAAAATGGAAGATCGAAAACGGTGATATATTAGAATTGATACCGGGGCAGTACTTCTTCAAGTATGTAACTTTAGCTGCTGAGAAAAATGAAAACTCAACACTAACTAAGCAAAAAAGACATTTGGATGAAGAAAGTGCTAGTTGCAGCAAAGATGAGCCCTTTGGCAGGAAGAGAAAACAAAATATTTCAGAAAAGGAAACTCTGGTTAAACAATCAGAAAAGGTAATTCTTTGTCTCCTGTTAATTCCTTTCTCGTGCTTAATGATGAAGTCCTCGCAGGATTGAAGTGGAGGAGTTGCTTATGGATGAACTTTAAAACTTCAATTGGATTCTTGTATAGAAATGCCAGGAGAGTAATGGCAAGAAAATGGAGAGCTCTTCCGAGGGTATTCGTCAATTCAGAGTTTCTAGGGATCAGATGCCTTTGACTTTTCGCCTGTTGAGGGTTCAAGGGCTCCCATCATGGGCTAACACCAATACTGTTTCAATAAATGATGTGATTCAGGTAACAAAAAATTGAAATACATAGTGAATTTATCTATATATTATAACAATGCATCACTCATGCTTTCTGGAATCAACTGATAAAATGCATTAGGACGTCAGATGTGGTTTGGCTGTTAGCTTACAATTGTAGCTTATTTGTTAACCTATTTGAAGCATCATTGTACAATTACACTTACTAGTTAACTTTAGACTTTCCTTCGATTTGACTTACAACCATAGCTTAGGTGTTACTCTGTTGTGTAGGGGAATGTTCTCGTTGCTATACTCTCAAATTACATGGTGGACATTGATTGGCTACATTCTGGCAAGTTCTATTTACTGCAATTTTGGAACTTTGACTTATGAATCAGTCCTCCTTCAGTTTACAAGATCTTTTGAATTTTATTTTGAATGTGCTTCAAGTTATGTGATGACACTGTTCCCATTCTCAAATTTTTAGAATTCTATGTTTAGGATGTTCATTAAATTTGAAACAAAGTTGTGAAAAAAGAAACAGATGTTGTTCTTGGAGTGATCGAACTTTGTGCCAAACATCTAGAGCTTATGTAATTTTGGTTGTTAAATTCCTACCAGTTTGAACCAGTTCATATAGGACATAATCCTCATGTTTGGGGTACAAAAATGTCTATTGTTTTGTGCATCCATATTTTTGTCTATGTTTGATGCATTATTTGATGTACTACTTCTATGTATTTCTGACTATTTTTTCTTTTTTTTTTCCTTCTGGTTTCTTCTTTTGTTGCTCTAAAAAGTGCATTACACCCTCCAGTGCTTTATGTTCTGCGAATATTGTGGGTCTTATTTCATCTTAAGATCTTCGGGATTGCATCTTCTGAGATGATAATTTTTCACATGATTGCTTATTTGTTTCTTGCTGTAGCATGTCCCGTTCTGAAAAAGGTCCCTCATGTTCTAGTCGTCCATGGAGAAGGTGATGGTACTGTGGAGTACATGAAGGTCAACCACGCTCTAATTTGTCACACAGTTATGCTGTTGAGGCTTCTTATACATTGGCTTTTAATTTCCTAGCTGGTTGTTTTTCAGAAGAAGAAACCTGCAAGCTGGATTCTTCACAAACCTCCATTGCCGATTTCCTATGGGACACACCATTCCAAAGCAATGGTTCTTGTCTATCCTCAAGGAGTGAGAGTTATTGTACATACAGCAAACTTGATACATGTTGATTGGAATAACAAGAGCCAAGGGTTGTGGATGCAAGATTTCCCATGGAAGGATCAAAAGAATTCAAGTAAAGGATGTGGTTTTGAAACTGATTTGGTTGATTATCTGAGTACTCTAAAGGTAATTTTGCAAAGACAATAAGTATTTGGTGTCTCTTCGTGAAGTAATTAATCGTGTTAAATACATGTTTACTTTGCTTGCAATGTGTTGTATATTATTATTCTTCTGCGTTGCAGGACCAGTTAAGCTCTCCCTATCTTGCATGGTATTACATGCTTATACACACTTTTATGCACTCTACTCACTGGTTTTCAGTACATGTTGCTTCCTGGCAGTGCATTTATTGTAGTTTTGAGGGATGCACAATATCCCATTGAACTTTATGCTTGCATGTGATCCCGCGTTCACTGTTTCTTTCACTTTTCAAAGGTTGGAGTTGGGTCAAAATGCTTTCAGTGAACTTTCTGTGCATTTCTTGTCAAAAAAGTTTGAGGTTTTTTGGATTAAATATAAAGTCATAAGAAATTTTGTAAAATATCAACACAAGGGTATTTCAAGAACTTGTAGTTGAACTATAGAATTTAGTACTTGTAGTTGCTTCCTTCCTTTCTAGATCATTTAAGTAGTGTAGATTTGCTTCTACTATGAGAGAATATGTTCTGCTAAAGAATCTGTGCACACAAAAGTTAAGATACTGGTTCAATGTTTTTTATAATGAAGTTATGTGCAACAGTAAGATATCCTTGGTGTTGTTAAAAGTTATTTCTTAACTCTTAATGGTGTAAAAGCTTTACTTGAATGGTCTTATTCTCATTATTTTGGTTTCATTTCTCTATATTTTTTCCAGTGGCCTGAATTTTCTGCTGATTTGCAAGGCATGGGCCGCTTTAGTATCAGCCCACAGTTCTTCAGGAAGTTTGATTACAGCAGTTCAGTGGTACTTTTCCTTTTTCCCTTTTTTTTTTTGGTGGGGGGTGGGGATAGGTAGTTTGAATTAGGTTCCTTAATGAGTCTGCATCATTTTTCATGGGGACAAATACATGCTAATAACTCGCTTCTATCCAAGTTTTCATGCAAGAATATCCTGTCTCTTCTTTATATCCCTTTTTTCTATCCAAACCAATTTATTCAGTTGTAACATCAACTCTCTAATGTTGAAGTATTTCAAAATCCATCACAACAATGATCTTGTGTAATTTTACTTGATCAACATTATAGTGAAGTTGGTTTTTGTGCAGCTTTGTTTTTCATGTAGCACTACCTTTCCTTTATTTCAACCCCAGAATCCCAACACTCAATTGCACTTGATTATGATTTGGTTTGTGGTTAATTTTCTCTAAATCAATATCCTAAGGAACTAATATCAACTCTCAGGACCATTTATCTTTTAAGATGCATTTGAGTGGAAATTTTTTTACAGTACTCCAAAACTTACAGCAGGATTGTCTGTTCATCTCTTGTACTTTTAAAAATCGTTTTTCCTCAGGTCCGGCTAATTGCTTCTGTCCCTGGCTATCATACGGGGGCCAATCTAAAAAAGTGGGGTCACATGAAGATGCGCTCTGTTCTTCAGGAGTGTACTTTTGACAAACAGTTCCAAAGGTCTCCCCTTGTTTACCAGGTTTGAACTTTTGCTGAAGTATCTTTGTTACATTTTCATATCTTTGCTGCTGTAACAACATATACAAAAAACAATCGTCGAGAAAATGATACCTCTGTTGCTTTAACTTTCTTGTTGTGGTTTTACTTGATCCTTCTTCTTCTTTCCTGTTTTGTAGTTTTCCTCTCTAGGTTCTTTGGATGAGAAGTGGATGGGAGAGTTTTCTTCTTCAATGTGTGCTGGAATCTCAGATGATAAGAAGGCTCTTGGGATGGGGGAACCCTTGATTATATGGCCAACTGTGGAAGATGTCAGGTGCTCTTTAGAGGTAAGGTATAGTTGGTTATTCAACTGTGATTTCATGTAGTAGTGACATCCTTCCTTAGGTACCTTTTCTTTCTCTTCTGACCACATTTCCTGGCCTCACAATGAATAGGGATATGCAGCTGGAAATGCTATACCAAGTCCACTGAAGAATGTGGAGAAAGCGTTCTTGAAAAAGTACTGGGCAAAATGGAATGCTAGCCAAACTGGTCGCTGGTACATTTATCATTCCAGTCTTAATTTAACAGTCACATTTTTGCTTTTCATTTATCTTCTCAGTTTATTCCTGTTACCAGTAATTTGATACTTAGATTATTTGTGTGCTTCAGAGGCCCTGGACCTGGAATCTAAAGAAGAATTAATTTTTCGTGCTTGACCAAATGAAAAGAACTTAACCTAAGAATTAAACATGGATCAGTCGATCTTCTCCTCCCATCTTCCATACATCTTTTCCTAAAATAAAGAGAGATATATAGAATATGTTGGTTTCCTTCTTAAAATAAAAATCTGAAGAAAAATGAATTTATCATCAATTTTCTCTTCTGATGTTGTGGTTTCTCCGCGACAGTGCATGAAGGGTTAAGTTTTGCAAGAGGCTATTTTTGGAATTATCATTCACCTGTGGTAGAATCTTTTGGATTATGAATTATGAGCTTAAATCAACTCATATGCTGCCTCATCTATTGTAATGGGTTATTCCTTTACTTCCCTTGGGGTTTGGAGCTCAGCTATGGATGGGAAACCTTTTGCTGCATTACATAATGATGCTATGGTTTAGAATTATGTGTTTGAGATGAGTCTGATCATTCAATTCCATTGAAATCGTTCTTTTGTGTACTGCATTTCAGTAAATTAGCTGCTCAAACAAATTTTTGTGAAGGCTTACAGTTGTGTGTTTGATGTTGTTCCAGCCGTGCAATGCCTCACATCAAAACATTTGCACGCTACAATGGTCAAAACTTAGCGTAAGAGTGAACCTTGTTGCTAAATTTTGTTGACTTTTCTAATAAATACCTAGACGTGGCTTATAATTATCTGCACTGCTTTGATTGTTTGTTGTCAATAGGTGGTTCTTGCTAACTTCATCCAATCTGAGCAAAGCTGCCTGGGGAGCTCTTCAGAAGAACAATTCGCAATTAATGATCCGTTCTTATGAGGTATGTATATGTATTCCGCAAATGTTGACAACATCATGTTTCATTTGCCTGTAAATGATGAACTCTAATATGATGCATCTTCCTATCAATGTTAGGTAGCCTTTTTCTCAATGATTTTGTTCTAAATTGATCTAATAAACCCATCCAGGAACTGTTTATTCTTAACTGCTGTGTATGCTAAAGCTGTTCTTTTTTCTTTCTTTTCCCTTTAAATAAAATGACACCTTCCAGCTCGGTGTGCTGTTTTTGCCTTCCCCAATCGAACCTGGCTGCGGATTTTCTTGTACAAGTGGGACATTCCCAGATGTAAGGCCTTCTTATCCTGTCTCTTTTGATTCATTCTTTGTGTTTATATCTGGACTTTTAGAATAACTTACGGATTTCCAGATAATATGTGGGATACAGGTACATAGTTCTGAGGTGAAGAAAACGAAGTTGGTAACTCTGGCCCAAGGAAGCACTGCAGAATCAACTGAAACAATTCAATTACCCGTTCCATATGAACTTCCTCCAGTTCCATATTCACCTGAAGGTTAATATCACGTCTGTTACTCTCATTAAATTCTCTCATGGATCTTTGTTGTAGCTTAAATATGTTTTCTTCTTCCTCACAATGCAGATGTTCCATGGTCTTGGGATCGTCGATATCCAAGGAAGGATGCATATGGTCAAGTTTGGCCTCGACAAGTACAGTTATATACTTGTCAAGATTCCTGACTTCGTGTAAGTGCCAGAACTCTGCCAGGTTGCTTAAAATTCATGAAATTTAAACAATGTTTGTGCTTCTTCAGCAATTTAGAAGATCGGTCTCTAGGAAAAAGATGGTCCAGTAAGATTTCGTTCCCAGATTTTTCCCGAGTTCCTTCTTTTAGATTTTTCCTGTAAAGCTGTGTGACCAGGTGAAATTCAAGAATTCGATTCTGAAAGTGATAGCAGATTCCTGAAAGGAAAAAAAGAAAAAGGTAATCCTTCGGCAGAACTAAGATGCCAAGAAAATCCAGTGACTAATGAGACAATTGTTGATAAATTGCTGTGATATTCTAAGCTTTTAAAGTTCTCATCCTTTCTTTTTTTGACTCCATAAAGCTTTGTGTTTGTGCTCTTCCTTTCCCACTACTTTTGTTATAAAGGTTAGGAAAATACATGTAGAATCGTATTCTCAGTAATCCAAACCAAACCCCTGTAATCGGCTGCTACTGTTACCCCTTTTTCTTCTTCTTTTTCTTTTTCCCCTATCAGAATTTGTTGTTTTATTTTGTGAAACAAATTTATAAAATTGTTTTAGAGAAATTTGATACAAAATTAAAAATAAAATGGTCAGGCCACCTGAAAGAATGAATATATGAAGGGAACTATCAACCTTTAAAGACATAATTTTTTTTTTCAAAGTAGTTTTGCTCTTTAAGGGAAAAAAAAAAAAGAAGAATTGAATTGATTCCTTCCTATCTGGGTGAAATATTAAAAAAGAAAAAAGGGGTAATGGCATATGAGAATGTAGATGAAAAAATGTTAAGAAAATCTCATTTTTAATTTATAAATTATTATAATAATTAAAAATCATTATAGAAACTGATTTTTTTAAAAAAAAATTTCAAAATTAAAAATTTTATTCACGATAAAGATGAAATTCCAATAAAGAAAAAAAAAACATTTAAGATGAGAGATTTCAAGAAAGAGACAAAAATAAAAATAATACTACATATTAAGATTACAGAGAAAAGCAGTCCAAGTGTTTGGTCAACCCAAATTCCAAAGTGGTCTTCTTCTTGTTTATCCCCTCGCTGTGTATTATTTTATCTTTCTGGAATCTTACAGAGAAACACGAATATATCTTTCTCGCTCTCTCTATAAATAGTACTCACGAATCGAACGTCCGAGTCATTAAGGAAAGTTCTTGTCCCATAATCTCCTCTGTATTTCTTATCCCCAATTCATCATCAGCAAGCAAACACAGATCATCTTCTCTCTCCTCTCTGTACCAAGCACTGTTTTAACTACATACCCTTTTGTCAAAGGTTCTTTTCCCCAATTTCTAACCAGGATCAGGTAATTTCTTGTTCATATATTATTCGTGTTTCTTGCGCGGTATATAAGTCCTTGATTATATTGGAATTACCATCTTTCCTTTAAATTTTCCCAGTTCTTTTTTGGGTTTCTGTTTTTGGTGATTGCGCAATTCAATTTCTTTCGAAAACCTTTTTTCTGGTTCTAGCTTGACGTCCCTGTCCCCTGGATAAGGGCAATAGTGAATCACAAAAACGATCTGATGAAAGATAAGGGAAGTTGGAAAAGATATGAAACCTTTACCGATGATGCTCGTTGTTTTTGCCATTTATCTCCCTATGAATTTTTATGACAAATCAGGAAGCCTATCGCTGGGCATCTTTGGAGAATAATTCATATGTTAAAAAACAAAACTGGATAGGGCGGTTATAGGTGGTGAGTGGGATATATTACCTTCTGATTTATTTACACCTTTTAGATTTTAATGTCCTAAGGGTGAATAGCCAGAAAACATTCCGGGGTGAAAACTTATTTGTGCACGCTCATGCTGGATTATTGTGGATCGAACCAAAAGTTCTGTTTTTTTTTATAACTAATAAAATTTAATTGTTTTATCATCAACAACTGGAAAAAAGAAATACATTTACTGTTATTTACTTTTCTGTTAATGATATTCATTTTAGCATACTTGAGGTGCATTTTCCTTATCTTTTATGTAACTGGTTATTTATGTTATTTCTTATCATAATGCTCTGGTCTTTTTTATGTATTTGATTTGTGGGCAATTTTGTTCCCTTTTATTTTTGCAGTTGAAGTTCATGTCTGAGCTCGATCTCCAGGTTCCATCCACCTTTGGTATGATGTTTATTTAGAGATTATAGCCAATTTTTCCACATGATCTGTAATATATGCTTATATAGGTGTGACTGAAGTTGCTATACATTAAGTTGGAATAGCATATGGAGCTTTTGATCCGTTCTATTGAGAAGTTAGTTCTTTTGTGTGGCCACGTGATATATGCATGATGGATTCTGCTTCCTATTTCTACTTGTTAGTCTTCTTATTTTTGGTTTCTTTCTTATGTCACGCATTCTTTTTTGAGGGTGAAGTTTGTGTGTATTTATATAATGCGGCATAATGATCAATTTAACTACTGAAGTTGCACTTTTTTTCAATATGATCATTTAAGTCTTCTGATTTAATAATTTAGCCATCTAAATTTGTATGATTTGACAATTTATCCATTTAATTTTGTGGGTTTTGTGAAATTTTTTAAAGTATTTAACTTTATAGCCGTTAATTTATCACATTTGCAAAGTTGAGTGGTCAAATTAACAATAACAAAAATAAAAAAAAAAACCAACTTAAGTGGTTATGCTTATAGAGCGTTTGAGATGAGTTTAGGTCTCTCTCTTCCTTCATCACCCCTCATATTCAGTAACTAACTCTCAGAAGGATGGTTTTATAGTGAATGTATTTTCGTCTTTATTGTGTATGCTCTTAACTACAATGATTGGTAGCAGGGACAAGAAACGCCAACTTTCAGTGTTAACTTGAGACTTGTCCTTGGTCAAACTTTTGGCCAAATCCGTTCTTCTGGTTCCAGTTGATATCTTCACTTCTTTCTTTATTTTTTTTCAAAATATCCTTCTGGTATTTTGTTTGTGGGTTGTAATGGTATGGAGATGTTTAAAGGAGATCTCAGTAGTCTTAATTCATGAATAATTGATTGTACATATATAGAACCTTTTTTTAAGCATTATGATATGGCATTATTGATGTGAGTAGATCAATTGCCACATAGGCTGTTGGTGGAATATTGGTCCTGTCAATGTCTCAGTAATTGTCATTACTGGGCATATCTGTGATTTACTCTCTGGAAGAATCTCATTAAGTGTTATAAATTCATGTTTCACAGATCCGTTTGCTGAGGCAAATGCTGAAAACTCAGGTGCTGGTACAAAAGAATACGTTCATATACGCATACAACAGCGCAATGGTAGGAAAAGCCTGACTACGGTCCAGGGTTTGAAGAAGGAGTTCAGCTACAATAAGATACTTAAGGATCTTAAGAAAGAGTTCTGCTGCAATGGAACTGTTGTGCAGGACCCTGAAATGGGCCAGGTAAACCTTATCATAGCCTATTGCTGTCACTATGTTCCTTTTCTCGTCGGTGGAGCCTGGAATGCTCATAGTTTTCTAAATAATGATTTGCTTTCTCAAACAGGTCATCCAACTCCAAGGTGATCAACGAAAGAATGTCTCAACATTCCTCGTTCAGGTATTTTCTATTTCATCTGGCCTTTTGTATAGATTCTTTTCTTCCACTAAGTTCTTTTTCTCCCTGAAATATGTAAAGAATTTTCTTTCATTGTTCTAATTAGGCTGGCATTGTGAAGAAGGAAAACATCAAGATTCATGGTTTCTAAGCAGCAATTGCAGCAACGCTATTAAAACTCATTGGATTTTACATATGGTGTTTGGTTATCAAGCGCTTCTTCTTACAGTCCTATTGAATGTATTCTTAATTGCACAAAGTATTATCAGTGTTTGTTTCTGTTGTATTTTCCATATTCCCAGCTATTTCTGGTCTTTGTTTGGCACTTGCTGATGCAACTCTTTAAAGTTTGTCGATTGCTACTTTCCCACTGGGTTAATGTCGAATAACATAAACGACTGGAGTATTCTGATTTTCACTTACTCTGTTAGCTTGAAGTCCTTGTTTCATATTGTTGCTTTCTCTGTACTGTTCTTTTGCTGACCCTGAACCATATAATATGGTTTTCAGAAAATGCAGCAATTTTGAACAATGTTTTAAAAAGAAAAGATGAAAAGAGATGAAGAGACTCGAAATATTTCTATAGCCTCTTGGCATTAAGTGTTCATAGACTATTCGATCGATTTAAAAGCTCTGCGAAGGATCCAAATGGGGGGCATGAGATTTCAAACTGTAATAATGATAATGCTATGGATTTGTGTGAGCGTTTTGTCCTAATCTTGGGGAAAGGGAAACAGGCGAGAGTTCAATACAATAATAGCCCATCACCAATCGAAATATGGTAAGGTCATCAACTGTGATCCTCTCTTCCAGCCAACGCTGTCCTCCATGCCCATATCGTTTTTCATTTTGCCCTTGACCCCGTCTTACTCTTTGGATTACTTCATACCGGGAGGAAACACTCGCTTAGGATCTGAGTTGCCTAAATTACAACTTGGCATAACTTGAGATTATTTAGTCTTATGCAAAACGAATCGATGTTGAGGTGAATTTTTGGCAATTGGCCTGAGGTATCTAAAAAGATTCATGTAGAAGAGGTACCCTTTAAAAAAAAAAACTTAGGATAATAATGGAGACATGCGTCAAAAAATGTTCCCAAGTCCCAAAACAATGTTATGGATGAAGTTTATCAGTTTGGGTTTCTATATATCATGCCAGTTTGGGAGGTTAGCAAAAAAACAAAAAAAAAAAAAAACCTTTGATATATGATGATGGTCTCTGGTGGCAGGTCCAATTGCCCCATTTTCCTTGGTCTACCAACCGGTTCTTGATCAACAAACTATGGAACTCATTCTTCAGCTAACATTCAGCACAAGACATAGCAGAGCAGTGCCTGTGGACTGATGATCTGCATGCTCTTGTTTTGTAACTCGTTGGCAGTTAGTGGCTCTTTTCTAGATAATATATATTCTCCTATGCATAATGTGAACTCTTATATATGTATATATAAACACCCTTTGTCATCTCAGAGGGTACCCACTTATCTCTATCCTCCACATCTTGTTCCGAGAAGCCTACTCTCTTGGAATTCAATTCATGGCTGATTCAGAACACTCTTCTACGGATGAACCATTTGATTATTCCCCAGGTACCCATTAATTTGTTAGCTATATTATCTCTAGTATACAAGTACCCATTTGACATATATATTTATTTATATTTGGAAACTCACATTAGTGTTAGTTTTAACTAAGGCATAATGCATTACCATATCTATTTTATTTTAGAGCTATTTTTAGCATGAAACCACCGGTCTAGTTTTCTCCAGTTTTCCCATATTAGAACCGAACCACACTAAACTATCTCCATATTGTATCGTTTCTACTTTTTGAACTGCTTGTTTCAGAGAGAAAAGGAAGAGATTCGGATGTCGAATTCTCTGAGGATGAGGAAGAACTGATAATTAGAATGTTTAATCTTGTTGGTGAGAGGTAAAATTATGTTCTTTGCGTCCTGGTATACACTGACAGTACTTTGTGTAAATCCATGTCATATGGGACATCTTTTACCTTTGTCATATATTTATATTTATATTTATATTTATATAGGTGGTCTCTGATAGCTGGGAGAATACCTGGAAGATCAGCCGAAGAAATTGAGAGATACTGGAATTCACGACATTCAACTAGTCAGTGAAGACTCAACAAGTAAGGCCAAATAAGCTGCTGCCAGCCGCAAGATCTCTCTCTACTGTGATCAATGACCGACTCTTGGTCTGTATTTGTGGATTGCTTCAATTTTAAGGCATTTTGTAATATAAGCACACCTTCCCTAACGTGTACCTTTCCCAGATTTAGTGTAGAAAGTTTATTGGCATTGAAGATCATTTCTTCCAAGAAATATGATGTTTGGTTGAAGATTAAATAGACAGTAGTTGTGCTCATGGTGAGAGCTTGGATTTGGATAAACTATGAACTTCATCCCCGTGTAGTACGATTTTGTTCTCCCTAAATAGTAGTAGAAGATTACACTTTATATGTTCTTAGAGAAAATCCGTGACTGAAGTTCATTATTAATCATATTATCCAGAATCATAAAGCACCACTCTTCGACAAAGAAGATCGACAGGACATAAAGTAGAATGTTTATTCCAAAGCACATTCCTCCAAGATCTGCTATCCACGGAAGAGCGTTCATCCAATATTGCCAAAATCCAACTATCGAGTGCCTGCTTGCGCATGGGATTGCCCGATTGTCATCTGTCCCCACTCATTCACGTTAAAAGGTAAAACCTGGTACTGACAAAATTCCATCCGGCTTCAAATGTAGTGGGGAAAAAAAAATTAAGACAAAAATCAAAATTTGATCAAATCTAGTTGGAACCACCAATCAAATGTCAAAATTGGGGATTAATCAAATTTTTGCTGCCAACAGTTGCGCTCAGACCCGGAAAGTTCACCACTTCAACTGGGTTGCAAGAGACATGACTTGCTCATGGGTGTAACAGACTCTCGACCTCATTTAAGAAACTCAAGGAGGGTTAAAACAGGCGCAAAAGACCTCAAGCCAAAAAACATGAAACTCAGGTATTCATTCTGAAACCTTTTTTTCTTTTTCCTTTTTGCCCGAACGGTATAAAACTATGAGAAAGGTCATACAAAGATAGCAAAAGAAAAATTAATGGCAAACCATTCCAAACGACACTTCCCAAGGCCATACATGATAAGCTCAATAAAAGTTCTAAACTATACTATCGTCGAACGAATTGAAAATGAGTAGAAAGTTCCATCAAAGTATTGTTATTCTCATTCAATTTGGAACAAGTATAATGTCATATGGTACAAGTTAAAATTTATCGACATAAAGTCTGCAAGATTGGGCTAGTCAGAAGAAGCACAGAAAAGATTGCAAAATTATCACGCAATCTTTGCTAGACATTGCTTTGTTTATAGAACTTCGTGTCAAGTACTTGCTTCCCGCACATTGCACATACTCCTGCATTAAATTAGAGCCCATCATGACATGATAGATGGCAAAAATTTCACCGAAGCTAATATACACAGGTCACTACATAAGTGACTATTGTGTACTTACCTTTAGTATAAGCACAGGTATGACAATATTTGGCATCTTGATGCACTTGCTGTTTGCAGATCATGCACTTGGTGGTTCCATAAGGTGTCCACCTGTAAAAAAATATTTTTATCAATCAGGATATCAAATACAGAATGATTTTTCTTTTTTTTTTTTTTGAAAAACAACAATAATAATAATAATAACCACCCCCGGGTGATTGATATTTGAACAATAAGCAATCATATGCAAAAGAGATAATTGGTATGGCCAAAATAATTAACGCTTCAAAATGATTAAGAACAGCGAGCATGGAAGATCTTAAAACCAAAATTATCAACTCCTTGCCACAAAATCATTTGGGGGGTGATGTTATATGATTAAAACAGTCAAGGATCTCAATTATTTGTTCTATTACTAGAAAATTATCTTAATCAAAGCACTGAATTTAGGCTCCATAACAACAAAGACCAAGTCAAGGGCATTGTTTCCCTTGTCTTCAGATAATTTTGGGACAACCATTCTCTCTATCACTACAGTTGTTAAGAGGTTTTACACTACAATACTCATGAGTAACCGATCCTTACAAGTAAAGCTTAATGAAGAAGTCCATTATCTCAGAAAAGAATCCAGGAAACTATAGCTAAGTTTAACAGAACTCTTATTTTATTTTATTTTTGAGGGCAACAGAGCTTATCAATCCACAGTGTTTCTTGTAAATTCTCATTGAAGCATATACAATACAACTCTTTAACACCTATTTTCCAATAAAAGATAAAAGGTATAAGAAGCCATAGGAACAAATACCACGAATTTTAAAAGTCTCAAAATTTTAAATTTAAAAAACCAAATCTGGAACCAGTTGCCCCATTAGTCAATTGTCCAGTAAAAATTAAAATTATACTATTGATAAAAAGAAAAAAGAAGAACATGCAAAAAATAAAAATAGACTACATGGAAAGAGCTAAAAATCATGCAGCAGGCAAAATCCAAAATAACTTAAAGAACAATCAAAAGAAATGGAATAATCGCACGAAGCCCATTAAAACCTAAGCCCAGAAAGCACCCCTCAATTGCCTCAAAAAGATTTTCAATACCAAAGCAACGAAAGTCCCCCCCCCCCCCCCCAAAAATTAATAGGCAAAAACAACTAGACATTATTTTCTCAATCACAATGACGTCCACGGTGACTAAAAGGATTTCCAACCGGTAGGAGTAAAACCATCGATACTCGTGGTTGCAATCAGAAGGCCAAATATTCTCAACTGCAATTCTCATCTTGACTCAATCTATTCTTAATTTCACCTCAATAAAATTAGAATAGGTAAATAAAGCTAAATTAATCATATCAAAGAAAGAAAGAAAGAAAAAAGTGAAACCCTAAGCGACCTTTGTTTCTTAGAAAGTAGCTTGTTCTCGTTGATCTTTCGGCCGCCACCTTCGGTGGTGTTACTGGCTCCAGCTTTCCACTTGTCTGGAACTATCACCTTCGACAACTTCTTTTCACCTACGCATCCAAGATAATTGGAATCAGAAAATAGATAGCTAGGTCAAGCACTAGCATTTTCGATTAGCAAACAATAGTAATTAAAAGAGAAACCCTAATATAAAGATGCTTACACTTTTCGCAGACCATTTGAGTTGATAAATTAACAATAGAAGAGGGACTTGGAAATCAGAGAACTGGAGAGAAGAGCTGCTTCTTATTCTTGGAGGAGGGAGGCGTTTTCTTGATATAATTGAGTTCGGAATTCGAACCAAATCTCAGAAAAAGCAACCCGTTCCTACCAAGTACAGAGTCGGTTTAATTTACTACACCGCTTTAGTCCGGTTCCCGTTACCCTGCTCTATGAAAATTACCTAAGAGTAATAATCAGAAAATAATAAATATTGTGAATATTTATTTATAGATATTTACAGTTTACAGGATTACTTTTACTATATTTTTTATGAAAGCTTATAAATATTACTATGAGTATGAGTATTTATATGAATGATATAAAAAGAATATCTCTTCTTAATACATGAATATTTGTAACTCGTTGTCACAATAGCAACAAATTACTATATAATTATGACTTTTTTATCATAAGAAAATAAATTTTTTATTTCTTTTTAGTTTCTCAGAATATCTTTTCAATAATTTTAAATTATTCAAAGAAAGTCTAATTTTTTTTAATAATTTTAACCTTTTCAATTAAGTTTGAGCCTTTAATCCATAATCTTCATCAAGAAGACCCGATTATACAATCAACCAACTTAGAGTAATATATATAAATATATATTTGTGTAAAAAATGTTTTTTGGGTTAAATCTCTAATGGCCAAAATTAACTAACAGTCAATTATCTTTTTTTATATATAAAAAATAATAAAAATTGATCAAGGATTCATAGATTTTTTTACAAAATATTTTTTAAAAAATAATTTATTTTCTTTAAAAAATTAATTAATAACTTTAACCTTTAAATATTTAACTAGATGTCTAAATAATTTAAAATACATTACTCATAATAATATTTATATACATATATAAAAACAGAAATGATATTATGACAAGCTTCAGTTAAATTTTTAATTTAGAATAATATATACTAAACATGTTTTTTGCCCACAAGAAGTAACTTTTAGAAAACTGTTTATACATTTAAATTTATATACAAATGTATTTCATCAATTTCAAAATATAATTTTATTAATTGTGGCACACGAATGAATTAGGAATTAAAAAGAGTCAATTTTTTTAATCACATGACATAAGAAAATGAGTTAGAAAGATTTGTATGACCAATAGTTAAACTCTTAAAATTTTGATATGTTCTTTAAATAACTTTTTGACTCAAGAAAATTCATATTTTTAAAGACGAAGTGACCAATCTAATTTTGTGTGGTAGAAATGTAACAGTATTATTTATTATCGTGAAAGGTGGAGAAGTAGTATTATTTTAACAATGTATTTGAAGTAATTTTGCATTTGTTTGGTTCTTAGGCATTTTTTCTCTCAATAATATTACTTCGTCGATGGTAAATTAAGAGCATGTTTAGTTTCTCTCACAAAACCTTTTTTTTTTTCCCTCTAAAATTTTGTAGGAAAAAAAAAACTTGTTTGGTACATTTGTTTTTTAACACAGATTTTTTAAAAATTTCCTTAAATCTTATTTTTAAAACTAACTTTTAGAGAATAATTTTTAAATTTTTTTTTCCCCTTTCTAGATAGATTAATTTTCTTATATAATTCCAATGTTAAAATCTAGAGGGTCAGCCATTATTATCCGTTAAAAATATATATTCTACTTTTAATATTAGAAATTTTATTTTATTTATTATGATTTTTAATAACTTTTCCAATTTTTAATAATAAATTATTCTTTTGTGTGTTTTCATATTTTATATTTCTCTGGTGTAAACTTTAGACTTTTGAGTGTGAATTAATAAGTTTAAAGAGAAAGAATAACTCCAAATATATTAAATCATGAATAGTACGTACAGTAAAAATGGCGAAACAATACTTTCATGTATAATCCCCGATTCATAAGTCATAACTCACTCACATTCAAAACCATCTATGAATTCTTATTTTCCCTCAGAAAAAATGCAGTAGGAGTAGTTTGGTTCCTATCCTCCTTGAACTCATCATTCCCAAGGATTCAACCAACATTCCTCGGGCAGAGTTGGGTATCTCTGATCATCCTTACAATAGTCATATATAACAAGGTTTCTCTGTACCCAAGAATAATCCATCTTTTCTTCTTCCGATAGATGCCAAGAAGAATACTGATCCCACCAATGCTCGGTTGTGGTCGAGACACATGCCGGGTATGGATCTTCCCATTGGCAAGCATCCACGCTAAAATCCTTGTAAGACGAGACAAATGGTTCCTTCTTCCAATCTGTCTTCTCAAGCCCACCCCTCGTTGCCCAATCATCGGCATTCCATATGCTGGAGAACAAGTACATCGGCTTCTGATTGGGGAAGAAATTGTTCGTGTAATTTGCATTCTTGTATACCCTTATTGGCACTCTATCCACATAGAACCTGTTCAGCAAGAAAAGAGAAATGATTGGGGCCGTGATTTGTCAAAAACGCGTTTACTGAAAGTATATATTTTGCTGACTAATAGTTGCAGATTAATTGACTGAAAAAAAACCACAGAAAAAGTGCTTTTTAATTTATAGGAGTGGGAAAGGAAGTAAGGAATCTTACACAATCTGATGGTTGTTCCAGAGAATGGAATAGCTGTGGAAGTCCTCAGTAGGGTCGAACCATAACATGTGCCTCATCTCGCGTCCGCCAGTTCCGTTCTTGTACACATTGGTCTGTATAAGGTAGGGCTCCCCTGTTCTGTTTCCCAAGAACTCAAAGTCTAGCTCATCCCTTTCAGGGCCAGCTGCATTTTCTGTACACATCTGCAATGATCCAATTTCAGTTATGTTCATCCCATATCATGGGGAAGATGAAGATAGACTTGTCCTGTGGAAGTTCTTGATTTTCACTTACATAATAAGCAGTGACAACTCCGGCAGAATCTCCGCCGACCAGCTTCAGCTTCATGCTAAACCAACCAAATCTGTAACTCTGTTTTGTTGCAAATCCGCAACCTTCGCAGCAGTTAAACCAGAATTAATTTTCTTTTCCTCTTTCAGATACCGATGGAATAGTAAAAATTCCTAAATGGTTTAAGTTGTTGTACCTGCTTGCTTGTTGAGGGAGAGATACCATGTCTGACCATCTTCAGAAGTCTTGAAATTTGTCTCGGGGCAGCTTTTACTGAAATTATCAGCAAAAGAAACTTTTGAGTCAGCTGCTTGGGACGGCGATAAACAAGAAATAGCTACAAGAACTGTAATCAGGATAAGAGAGGCCATTGAAGAAGTCATTATCTCCATTGAAGCAATTAGGAGCTAGCTTTTTACACATGAAATGAGACCTGTTCACTGGATCTCCGAAAGGGAATAGAAGAATTAAATGAGAATATATAAATTCGTTCACGAGCTTTGCCCATGTTGAGGGTAAGCATTTGGGAAATTTTCTTTCCCTGCATTTAGATTAATTTGTCATGTTAATTTACTTTCTAACCCTCATATCATCCCCAGTTTTAATTTTTTAAATTTGAGAAAAACTTAAAGGGGTGTTATGTAGAAAGGGCATTTAGGAGATTTGGAGGAGAGCAATTTGGAGAAGGACCGACAAATTATAGAAGGAATTGCCAGATGGAAATGAGAAGAAAGTCCAGCTGCCCATATGTGTATTCAGAGATTTAAAATTGAAGGTGGGTCCAACATGTTCCTTGTAAGAAATCCTTTGATTGGTGGCTTATTATACTATTTAAGAAAAGCTTCTCTGATTTGATAACTTTAATTTTTTAGTGCAATCTTTACTTACCATTTCCTCTCTGCCCAGAGCCCAGCTGAAACAAAAAATTAGTAAAGCATGGTCAACAGATTAAATTAAGGTCGCTCTCATGGCAACACAAGCAATTTTGAATCTTTAACTAATTGCAATTTGCATCCCCATTTGTTTGATTATTACAAAAAAAATAAAGTGGAATTAGAATAACCAAAAGTGGTTTAAAGACAAATCTTTTTTACTAAAAGCAGTGAAATCCCATAGAAAGAAGAGATGCCTGTTTTGTACAGCATTAGTATTAGCAGTAGTAGTAATGTTGTAGGCATCATGACCAACGTCCCAAATTCACATTAACCGATAAATGGTAAGGTTTTCTTTATCACGAGCTCGAGAGTAGTGAGTGGCAAGTACTATATGATAAGTATTTACTTATACTTTTATATGGTTTAGTTTAATTGCATTAAAAAGTGAGAGTGAGAGGAACAATTTCATGCATTTAATTAATTTGTTCATTTAATCCAATAGTCTGGACATATTCTAAAAGGACTGTTAATCCAAAGATGAAATCATTTTTTAAAGTTTATTTTTAAGTGATCTTAGTTAAGTTTAGGACACCACAACTAATTCACTTGGAACCTTAAGCGTTTGATTGGATACATCATCTAGTTTCATAAAATGTATTTTTAAATTGGAGTTCATTTTTCACTCAAAAAGGAAAAATATTTTAGAAATCAAATTAAAACATTCATTGAAAATGGGATGGATCAATTTTTTTTTTTTGAACAAAAAACGATCTCCAATTGACATATACATTTTATGTGCTGATGGATAAAGAATGAGAATGAAGGATAAAATGTCATATCTAATTACACCCTAAATCTTTTTCAAATAGAATTTCTTTTTTTTGGCTAATAATAAGAATTTTGATAGAAAAACAATTATTTGAATCTGAATCATGTTTTAAAAATAGAAAAAAAACTTTTTTAACTGCTTTTTGAAACAAAAAACAAATTTCTCATTTCTTCCTTATTCTTTCTATTTTCTCCTTCTTTTCCTTTTTCACATTCACTTGTTGTCTCCTCTTTACTACCTTTCTCTTATTGCATAGTTTTGAAAACATGTTAGAGTATTAGTTTAAACATTTTATAACAATAATTAATCCCACAAATAAAAATAGTATGAAAAATAAATTCTTTAAAAGCTATTTTTTATAAAAATTATTTATCAATTTTTATATTGAAAACATTTTTAAATTACTACATAAAGAATCTCAGTTTTAAAAATAAATTTTTTTTAAAATAATAATAATGCTATTTTATAAATAAATTCATTTAGATGGACTTGTTTGATTGATAATTTTTTGTTCGCACGGTGTTTATGCCGTGGCCTCAAGGACCCCCATGTGAGGAGAACGAGGAGTACAGCTTTGCTGGTCTCCCGCAGAGACCAGGGAAGATCTAAACCATCTGAGTATAGGAACCGAGCACTAGATCTGTCTGACTTTGGAGAAAAAAAAACATAATATATTGGTAAGTTCTGTGGGTAAACAATGCCATCATGTTCCCGGCAACTCAAGCTCCTACCATTTTTTGGAGCTTTTATCCAATGCATTCGTATGAGCAATTCTAAATGGAAAACGAAGTTGCAACTTCCCTATTAACTATCCATTCATTTATCCAGTAGTAGGGGTGGCAACGGGTCGGATTAGGCCATTTTCGGGTCGACTGGGTTTGGGAGGTGGGGGCTGGTCTAGCTGAGTCAGGGCAGGTTGAACTGGGCTCGTGGATCAATTTTTTTAAAAAAAAAAATTTGGAAAATAATTTTAAAATAGGTGTAATATTACAACCTATAATAATAGTTAGGCAAAAAATATTCTAGAAAACTCACAATCCATATTTAAAATTATAAAGTTATATTTATAATTATTTATCGTCTATTATTGGCTGACGTTGTTCTTTATTGCTTTCCCAATCCTCAATATTTAATGAAGAAAGTTGATCTTGAGTTCTTTCTTCTGCCTTAATCCAATCGGAAGAACATATATTTATGAGAATTTTAATTCGAAGATAATTTTGTACAAAGAAGAAAAAAGGAAAAATTATCTTTTATTCTCCTTCTTCTCATATGAAGGAGAATAATAGAGAATAATAGAATTGTAGAGGATTGTATATAGTTTTTTGTGAAGTGAAATGAAGTTTCGGGGATTATTTATATTTTTTTGGAAATATAGCCGTTAGTGGTATTTTCATAATTAATCTTTTTTTTTTAAGATGACAGTTGGAATTAGGCATTGAGAATTGGGGGGGCGGGGGGCGGTTCCGGGTTAGGCTTCCAGGTGGGCTGTGGGTAGGAGAAAATTTTTTTGAACCTGTACAGGTTATGGCAACGGGTTGGACTAGCATGGGCCGACTAAGGTACTATTCATAACAGGTAGAATCGGGTCATTTTTCTGGTCGAATTGTGGCCCAACTCGACCCACTTGCCACCCCAATCCAGTAGTATTGTTTAAGGTTATTTAAGTAAATCAATATATATATATATATAATTAATAACTATATATTAGAAGTAAGGCAGCTAGTTTAACTAGCTGCCAAGTGTTAAGTGTGGATTGGCTAAAAATTTAAAAGAATATTTAATATTTAAGTTTCATTCTTACAAAAATTTAGAAGAAAATTTAACAATTAGTGGAAAATCAAAGGTTCCCTTCTCTTATGTTACCAACCAAAACTCATATTGTGATCTACAAACATTTTAAATTAGATTAGTAAAAGGTTTCGGGTGCATTTTTATTAGTAAAAACAAAATAAAAGGTGCAATGATTTATTATTATTCAAGCTTTGCGAAGCAAAGAAACATATATCATTAATTAGCAAAAGAAAATATTATATAAGTATTAAAATTTTCTTTTTATTGGTTATTCAAAGTTAATTTTTCGAACAAGTTGATAAAAGGTTTCTTTATATTATGCTCTCCTCCTACTTACAAAATAAAGTGATAATAAAATAAATTTATATTCTTATTTATTTCTTCATATAGATATCTTTTTTGCAAAAAGGTTTTTAATAAGAATTAATTATAAATAATCGAAAGATATCAAATTCGAGACATAATGAGGATAAATGGGGTGTCACTATAAATTCTCTAATGAAGCGATATAGGAAGGATGGAAGTAAAACAAAATTCAATGTACATAAATAAAAATGATTATCTAGAGAGTACGAAAAGATTGTGCACGAAGATTATTTGGTTTTGAATTTTCAAAAAAGTATTAGAAATATGTGTGTTTGATGAGTGATTGGTTGAATTACTCTTTCTTAATTACATTTTATTTTAAATTATTTTACCAAAGAATAACTCTAAGAAAAGTTTTTTTTTCCTTTTTAAATAAAGGATTCGGCTTTCTTTTACCCATTTTTATAAATAGTAATTTTTTCTTATTCAAAGTAAAAAATCTTCACATTCTTACCCATTTATTTGTATAATAAAATGAATATTTTCAATGAAAAAAGCATTCACAATTAATGTAATTTTAAAAATGTAAAAAGTCATATCAACTTCTTCACTGATTAGTGATAATTATTAAATAACAATTTAAAATATAATGTTACAAAAAATTTAAAATTAACACATAATGTAATATATAATTAAATTTTAAATATAGATTTATAATAGTATTTAATAATTATCACAATTTACTTAACTAAGAATTCAAATTTATGATATGAACTAAATAAATATAATTAATTCGAATTCATTAAACTAAAAATAATTGTCAATATTATATAAAAAAGTGATGAATATAAAAACAAAAAGATCTTTAAAGATAAAGGACAATAGCAAAAAACTATGCATAAATATATATATTTTTTATCTTTTTGATTTTAAAGATATTAAATTGGTAGGTAACGAAGAAAATTTTGAAATTTTTTTTTGTATTTATAGATTACTATTACAATGACTACTTAATGACTTCTTGTGCATTGTACGGGTTTTATACTAATACAATTTTAGTACTCTCTCTACTCTAGTTCTTGGAATGACAGATGTAAGATTCATCCAAAGTCGGTCATTTAAGATTTTTATACATGAATTAAAAGTATAAAAATAATGCATAAATTTAGTTAAAATATGAAAATCATCATCAGTCTAATTAATTAAGGAATGGGATTAAAATATACCCATAAGGGTAAGATTGAAAAAAACAATAAATACTTATAAAATTGTGTAAATTAACCTGTAATATCAAACAAATTGAAAATGTAAATGGACTAATTTTGTGAATTGAAGTTATAGATATATATATATATATATATA
>JAWZTD010000001.1:5161105-5173823 GCA_035221335.1 Echites panduratus | reverse complement strand
CAAAGTTTCATTTTCTTATACATGTAGAAAGAGATATTATTTCCCTTATCTCATTATAATAGAAACATTTAGAAAGGACATGAAAACTCTCAATTGATTTGAATTTGATAGTTAAAAAATATTTTCCCTTCAATTTTATCCCTCTTTCTTATAATAATTCACTATCATACGACAAAAACTTTAATTATAAGAAGAGAAGACAAATACTATCAATTATTGAAGAAGAAAAAAAAATGGTAAATTTGAAAACGCGCAATGAATTAAAAATAATTTTACTAAAACATGTCATAATCAAACTCCTCCGTTGTTGTCCTCATTCTCGTTAGTTGGAGATACCGTATCCTCATCATTGCCAAGTGAACACAATTAGAGGCGTATTTCCGAACGCAAACAAGCAACCTGCCCCATCTTTTTCCTCACGTGCGTACACTGCAGATGGAATGATTCTTCCACCACAGAAGCACCTTTCCAGAAGTTGAAAATTCTGTGATTTGATTCCACTGGCGATTTTCAACCCAAAACTTTTGAAGATTTGAAACTTATTTTATCTCTTAAAATTTAAAGATTTTGGTTTCAATTTCAACTTCTACACATGATATGTATGATGTATTTTAGAATTGATGAAAATTTAAAGTGGTAAATGTTATTTTCTTCATCTTTATTTATAAATTATTTAAATTTATTTTTTAATATTATATATTTTTTTTATAAAACATTTTTCTCTTTTAATATTCTTTTTTATAGTGATATTTTAAGAAGAAAAAAAAATTAATCTTGTTCTTGAATAAAGAAAGAAAAGCCGGAATAACAGACTAACTAAAGGTTGTGTGAGGAGACGGAATTACATCCATGCAGACGATTTAATTGAAAAGGTTTTATGTATGATGCTGATATCTACCAAATACATCTTTATTAAGAAACTAGAGATCACTGGAGCATCAACAGTTGCAGTTAAGGCAATGGAAATTTCTTCAATCCTCTGCACCATTTTCTTGATTTTGCAAGCTCTGTTCTCGTTCTGGCCAACGACATCATCTGCTACTCAGCTTCCATTCAGACACGGCTCAAGTTCTTCTCCCTTTCCTCCAGACTTCATTTTTGGGGTTGCATCATCTGCTTATCAGGTACTAATACTACAATTCGCTTTCCTCTGCCTTTAAACGGGGTTCTTGCTTTTACTCTCAAGTGATAGTCGCGTGAAATCGTTTCAGTATGAAGGGGCTTTCCTAGATGACGGAAAAGGTCTCAATAACTGGGATGTTTTTTCTCACAGATCAGGTAATAATTGTTTTTAAAAAGAAAAAAAAACATATCTTACTTTCGAAACTCGTCCTGAAGAGCTAACATCAAATTCAATATTGCAGACAAAATAGATGATGGAAGTAATGGAGATTTTGCTGCGGATGAATATCATCGATTCCAGGTACAAACTCAATCCCATAACTTAAGTACAACCCCAGTTTTGCAACCAAATATCAAGCGGACCTTTATTTTCTAATAAATAATATTGATTAATAGCTTGAGAACTTTTGCCTTCGTGGGAAGTAGGAACACGTCAATATTATGGCTTCTATGGGACTCAACAGCTTCCAGTTCTCCATTTCTTGGGCAAGAATCCTCCCAAGTTAGTGTATTTTCAAATGCAACTTCATAGAAAAACCAACCCCACAACTTGCTTCATGGTTCATTTACATGTCTGCAGAAGGGAGATATGATGCTGTAAATTTGGCTGGCATTGACTACTATAACAAACTCATTGATGCCCTCATTCTGAAAGGTTTTTATCAAAATCTCTATCTGTATTCAGTTGTAGTCAGATTAGTGGATGGATATAAATTAGCCTCCAATTAAACTCATTTAAGTTACTTAGATCATCCAAATCCTTTTCTAATATTAAATTTCAGAGTTTCATCTGTTTTGCATTTGAATCTTTTATGTGCAGGGTTAAAACCAATTGTAGTCCTCAATCACTATGATATTCCTCATGAACTAGAAGAAAGATATGGCGGATGGCTAGGTTCTGAATTAGTGTAAGTATCTTGCAATTGAGCAGCCAGTACGCGACTAGAAGTCAGAATATTCTATAATGGCTCGTGATTCTTTCAGGGAAGACTTCAAGTACTTAGCTGACATCTGCTTCAAGAACTTCGGAGATAGGGTGAAGCACTGGTTCACCTTTAGTGAACCAAATGTGATGGTGATTTATAGTTATCGAAATGGAGATTTCCCACCAAGTCGTTGTTCAAAGCCTTTTGGTGACTGTGCCGAAGGAGACTCTGAGAGGGAGCCCTTTATTGCAGCTCATAATATCATCCTAGCCCACGCTGCTGCTGTTAAAATATACAGAACAAAGTACCAGGTAACAAATAAATGTTAACACAAAATCATCCCTCCCTCAACACTGTAATTGAATTTTTTTAGAGGAAACCAACATAATCACCAAGCCATCAATTTACAGAAAGAGCAAGGAGGTGGGATTGGCTTCATTGTACAGACCATCTGGTACGAACCAATAAGCAACTCCACAGTAGACAAGTTAGCAGCAGAAAGAGCTCAATCCTTCTTTTCAAACTGGTGAAGTGTTTTCAAATTAAAACTTTCACTGAATGAACAACCTGAGATATCATTCTTATGCATATTCAACATATGAAACAGGTTTTTGGATCCAATTATATTTGGAAGATATCCTACCGAGATGACAGATATTCTGGGATCCATTTTACCAAGGTTCTTGGAAAATGATTTGGAAGATCTAAAAATGGGTATAGATTTCGTTGGCATTAATCACTACTACAGCTTATATGTCCAAGATTGCTTGTATTCCTCTTGTGAGTCCTTATCAGGGACATTGAGAACTGAAGGTTTCATAAAAACAACAGATTCCAAGAATGGCATTCCCATTGGAGAAACAGTAAGTCATTACCACACCTGTGACAATACTCAATATTTTTACAACCAATCCTCCATTATGACAGCTAACATATGCTTCCACAGACGGGGGCAGGCCTTACTGTTTTCTCACCAGGAATGGAAAGAAGTATTACTTACATCAAAGAAAGATACAATAGCATTCCAATCTTTATAACAGAAAATGGTGAGTGAAGTAGACAAACCAAATTCCTCTTCCATTAAGTGTATGGATGTTTCAGATGCAGAGCTTAATTTCATTTTGCTGACAAATGTGATGATTTCAGGTTTTTGTGACTTCAGTAATTCAAATTCCACTCTTGAAGAGTCGATAAATGATGTGAAGAGAGTGGATTACTTGAGCAGCTATTTAGATGCTCTCTCAACTGCTATGAGGTTAGTGCATGTAAGTGCTGGTTAACACTAAAGCATTCGAACCAATCCCCACAACCTATGTTCTTTATCTAACCTAAGCCATATTCCATTTAATCTGATCTCAGGAAAGGAGCTGATGTGAGGGGTTACTTTGTTTGGACCTTGCTTGACGTCTTTGAGTGGTTATATGGATATACCAAAAGATATGGACTTCATCATGTTGATCAGAGCACATCAACTATAACTCCAAAATTATCTGCAACTTGGTACAAACAGTTCATTGCAAATCAAACAACAATTAGAACCATCATCCCAGAGAAGAATTCTCAATCTTTGAACGGCTAGAGAATCCACCGTCTCTCCTACCATACTGTATATTTTTAGAAATGTCATGCAACAAATGTAATTTGTCACTCTCACACGGCAGGGAAGGACATATTTTGGTCATTAGGCTGTTCAAGAAAACAAATCTTGATAGTAAAGACTTAAAGATAAACTTCAAGAAGGAACTCTAGTGGGAGAATAATGTCATACTCCTCTATTCAGAATTGAATATCTCAATTTTTATTATAGGTTGTCCAAAATTAAATATCTCATTTCTAAATAAATAAATTTTCAATATAAAGTATCAATAACAATCTCCTTAATTTAAGGATTTACAGCTACTTGCATACAATTATCATTGCTAATAAAATTCATGAAAGGGATAAATTAGTAACTTTATGAAAGTTAAATATATTTCTTAATTAATTTTTG
Organism: Echites panduratus; assembly: GCA_035221335.1. Taxonomy (NCBI): domain Eukaryota; kingdom Viridiplantae; phylum Streptophyta; class Magnoliopsida; order Gentianales; family Apocynaceae; genus Echites; species Echites panduratus. Next base: position 5,169,785 of record JAWZTD010000001.1, on the reverse strand, counting down.
ATCAATTAAGGGATAAATTATGTCAATGGGATAAATTAAGTAAATGTATGTCAAAGGGATAAATTAATTTTTGATCAAGTTAAAATGGGACATGCAAATTGAATGGAGGTATATGATTTAATAAAAGATGAAGCACTAATGTAACCCCTGATGATCATAAGTTAGCTTGCCAAAAAGGTAGTCTAGAAGATAGAGAGGATACAGCACTGATAAAAAAGGTAAGTTTCAAATCTCAAATGCTTAAACTATGCAAATGGCCTCTCAATGTTGCAAGTAATTACTCTATTGAGAGATAAGGTCAACAATTACAAGTGCAAGCATACGGAGAAGTGCAGAAAAGTTTTAATGAACATGTTGCATTTGAACACATAAATGTGAAATAACTAGCTTAGTTTCATCCGATGATGACGATGTCAGGGTTGAACAAGTAGGATATTATACCCTAACACAAACTCTTTCCTGAGACATACATAGATGGTTGACTAGATAACTTCAAACAATAATGAAAATGAATCTGTATAAGAAATATAAAACGCCTCCACCAATTTCCTCAATTGGTTTAAAGTTCCTTCAAAGGTTGTTAACAATAATTTACTAACCTGTACAGCCTGAACCTTACTGCTCCACAGAACAGGTACAATGTGATTTTGGGAATTGCAAGACAGACGCTGCTTTAGCTATCGATCTGAATTTGGAAGGCATTGATTTTCTAGAGTATAAACACGCTCCAGGAAAGCGTACATTCAAATGTTCAAAGCAGTAAAGCCGCATAACTGATGAGGTGTTGACAGCCAATCAAGCAGGGTAATCCTCAACCATATCAAGGTCTAGTTTTCACCTCTCTAGCTGCTCTGGTGTATATAGCAACATCAGTAAGCATTATCTACCTCCACCAAGGTGTTCCAGCCTCATAAAAGTGGTCACCGTTGTCCCAGGATATCTGGAATGCTTGAAGACTAATAGCCACATTTGGTTCCTTCCCATGTTGGGCTATCCACTCTTCAACTTTCTGTGCCATGTCACTCTGACTTGCATACTTTTTGGTGTTCTTTGCAAATGGGTTAACCCCAGGATTGACCATCTCAGCCATTGCAGCTGGCATATACATCAAATCCCCCACTACTGGAGCACCAGAGGCAGCCAATTGTGCACGAATCTGAATACAAAGACTAGAGAGTGACTGATATCATCATAAATAAAGATTTTTTTTTTCTTAGTTTCCCCTCACATTTGTTTAGCAATTTCAAGAAAGATTTGAACAGTATGATCAAAACTGGAAAGCTTACCAGCAAGAAATTCTTATTAAAAAACATAACTTCATATTTTTCTTTCCTTTTCACCATGCATACACAGATTTAATTAGTGGAAAAATCCCTATAAAACTTTCTAAGTGATTCCATTCTAAAATGACATTCTAAAACCTGCTACATTAGAATCTCCCAAGATTTAAATTTTCCTGACAAAGTTATTGTGCAGAAATCTAATGAACCTGTAATTATAAGGACCAAATAAGTTGGGAAGTTAAATTTTATCATGTTGATAAATAAACCATCTAGTTCTATGTGTAGAAACATGGGAATGAAAGATCTCATCAAATAAGTAACTGTAGATAGCATTGTTTACCTTGCAAGAAAGGAAAAGGAAAAAAAAAAAAAAAGATAAATGTTGCAATACCTGATGAGTTCGACCCGTCAAAAGGTTGACTTTGCACTCATATGCAAAATCTTGTGGTGGCCACCCACAATCCTCAATGTCATATTTCTTTTGTATCAATATAGTTGGCCAGAGAACTTTCTTGCATTCTAGCACCTCAAGCTGGCATAGATGCCATCCATCAACAATATCTGCACATCATAACAACTTGTTTTCACTGCATCTTCATGGATACCCTACCCCTCCTCTCAAAAACAAACAACAACAAAAAAGAAAGGCAGACTTACATGAACATTGTATTTCATATGCAAAAGAAGGCACCTTAAGAACCACAAATCAAGAATGAGAATGATAATAGCTTAAAGGCAAACTGGGAAACACTATCTATGCAACAAAACTCTGGAAGAAATGGCATCCTACTGAATGGCGAAAGAGAGAAGGAAATGGCATGAGAATCATGATATCTTCCATGGACTGAAAAATTCAAATTTACTACTTTTCCACGTAGTCAAAACCTCTCAAACTAGCCAGATAAAGATGCAGAAAATAAGCCTTATGTTTGTCATATTTACAGTTAGAAACTGGATTTAATTTTCGCCCTCTAATTATAACATATCTCTCACCAGTTTGACAAGAAACCCATCTGTACTAGAATTATTTTGGTGGAGATATATAACAAAATTCTTTAGCAGGAGACAAGCTAAAAAGAGAAAATTATTGTCAAATAAATCATACCTTCAGAAATAAGTTTTGGTGCCATCTTATTTGGACGCATGTAATGGGTAATAACTCCAACTGATAAAGGAGCAGCAGCAAGAGCAAGATAGAGCTTTTTCACTTTTTTCTCCTGAAAAAAGGTTATACCGTTTCACAGACAGCAAATCACAGAAGGAGAGACATTATGATACACTTTGGTGCTGCTGCAGTCAAAGAAAAATTTATGGGAAAAACATTCTCCAAATGAGGACATGCAATTTTCAGGGGTTTTGCTCCATTGTTTAGCCAATTAGAAAACGAACTTAATCAAGTTGTTTAAAATGGTCCACTCACCCTAATTTTTCCATGAAACACTGAGCAATACTCCTTGGACTTAGATAACACAACACTGCACATAAAGTTAAAAGCTTTCGTGCCTTTTTCTTTTTAATTTAATACATAAGGAATTTGAACCAAAATTTACCAGCCCTCAGTGCAATTATCTATCTGATGAGTAGTCAAAAGTGGAGTTTTTAAGCCTAAAGCACGAGAAGTGAATGTTGCACAGCTCTCCTCAATGTTGTCTGTAGTTCCTCCAACCTGATGAAAGAGGAGCAGTAAGCAACTTCAAAAATTGCCTTGTAATCTGCCAAATAACATAAGCAATGGCAAAATAATATTTCAAGATATGCAAGTAAAGATTACATGACTGGTTTAGTTTAATGTTTCAACCAATTGCATCTCTAAATTCATTGCCCTGAATCTTTGTCAATTTTAATATGACAGATTATCATTTGATATCAAATTTAGTTACAGCTTCTTGTATTATTAGTTCATTATTTCTTTCATCAAGATTCAAAGATTTTGACATTTCATTCAAATAAATGTTGCCTGCAAGATTAGCATCGAGCCCCACGAAAACTTTTGTGAGGTTCAACCACTCTCAAAATTTTTTTTTTTTTTTTGGATAATTTGATAGTATCTCAATATTCAACTGAAAGGAGATGGTGTATTTAGCAGTTATCTGCAAGGAAAAGCATTCCTTCATTACAATACTGAAAGGGCAGTAAGATCATGGTTAATCATCGAATCAACAAATGCAAACCATTCCCCCCAACCAATCTAAAAAAAAAAAAAAAAAAAAAATGATTAATATACTGTTCCAGGTTGTGCAGAAGATAATTCAGCTTTCCGGAGTCCAATTGAGAATCAGGGCAAGTAGAGTTCAGTTCATATCCATACTGTTTATTCAGACGAATTGCACAGAAGTTGGTACAAATAACATTAGTTCTATGTTTGCAAAAGATTGTTGTACATCAAATCAATTCTTGATCAGGTCATACGTACTGAAATACCCGCAGGCTTGTCCAGAACCACATAGGATTCAGTTTCAGCAATAATTCTCGATCTCCAATCAATTTCATAGCATCTGAACACAATAGAAAAATCACATTACAATACTTTCCAATTGAAAATGAAAAACTTGTAAGAGCTACATAATCCAATGTTTACCTGGGAAAGCGTTTGGGGTGTAAATGCACTCTCAAATAAGTTCCAGGTTCAACAAACTCATCTGGATGTGTTATCCGAAAAGTCTTTTGTGCCTCATGTACAGATTTGCCTTTAATGGAAGGTCTCTTTCTCAGCACAGATGGAGCTGTAACTTCTTCATATGTTTTCATTTGCTCGGGGGTGGCACTAGGTGGTGGCTTTGGACATACCAAAGCATAATAAATAGCTCCAAAATGAATAAGATCAACAACAAACCTTCCAAGACAAGAGGTAATTACATTGACTCATCATACTGTTAAATTATATTAAGCGCACAGTATTAACTGAAAGAGGAATCAGCTGAAAGGAAAAAACACTCACAGAGGAGGAAGATCCAAAGCTTTACATATGTATTCAAGCACAGGCCCTTCCTCCTTCACAACTAAGTGTTCCACTCTGGGTGGGCCATTTTGCAACGGACATGGAAGCAAGCGGCCATATTTAGGATAGCTGGAACAGTTTTAATTCCTATGTCAGTGAATGTGCAAAATAAATGAGCCTCCAGAGAAGGTGTCACAAATTTATATCAAAGATTTTAAAATAAAATAAAAATAATAATTAAAAAAAAAAAGATGATTTGTCAAAAATCAGAACAGGAAAGCTTAAATAGGGATTCTGACAAAAGCTATACGCCATGCCTAGTGAAAGATGATGTCCTATGGATAATATCAGGATATGTCTCATCTTCTGAAACATTTTCTTGAGAAATATGAAATACTCAGCTATGTGTGAATGTTCACATTTCTATTCCTATTCCTATTTCTACTTTTACTTTCTTAAAATAAACATATTTTCAAAAAAATCACAAATAACTCATGGCATCACTGCTACCTAATTGAATTAATTTGTTCAATTTAATAAGGATAAGAAGTACATGTCCAAATAGTCTCCTAAATATGGACAGATGTAGTATTTTATTTCTTTTGCAATCATTTCAGGTTTCAAGTAATGACTTTCAGATGAAAATATGCAATGTCCGGACATTAACCGCTCAAAACAATTATCTTGAAAGTTGCTTCATAGGTTCACCATTTGTATATTACAATAACTAAGGAAATTATGTGCAGGAATCCAATCTGCATATCCACACGCAGTTTTCCTGGCTTCTAAAGCACAGTTTTCCTGGCTTCTAAAGCAGGAAAGTAACTCATATTTCCATGCTGCCAAATATAAGGTATTTCATCTGCAAAATATCTAGACCGTGAAAGTCTCAAACAAGGTAAAAATTTTGAGTGTGTATCTCCTCAAAAGGGAGTAGGCGAAAAACAGAAATGCAATCACCGAGAAATCACGAGCTAGCAAATTCACGAGCCAAAAACTTCAAACCAAACAAAACCCATATCCAAAGAGTAAACGACAGGCAGAAGTATAGCAACAAGCAACTAATTTAGCCCAAAAAAAAAATTTTTTTTTTGACACAGGCCCACGAAAACGGGCAAACATCACAATATCAGGATTCAGGTGCAGGGAGTACCCATTTAAGAAAGGAACATAAGGAGATGAATTAACATCGGAATAAGTAACTGCCTCACAACAAAAGCTTCTAATCTGACTTCTCTTCCGGAAATTCCCAGTGCCAAAGTTCAAGTCCTGATGATAATTCTTGAACCGAGTATGGATGCCTAAAGTGCGTACAACGATGAAAGGTACAAGAAAACTTCTCCTGTAACTTGAATAAGTCCATAGCAGTGAAGAGAAAATGCCACTTTTGAAGATTGAAGTGAACGTAGGGGTGGCAGAACTGCTCATTTTGGGTTTATTGAGTTTAACGGTTCAATATTTCGGAATTCGGAGTCGTCCTCCTGTCTAAATTTGGGATAATGTGGTTTTTCTGAGAAAAGTAAATTTAAAAAATCCATTAAAAACAATCGAGAACGAATGCGTTCTTCTATCTTAGAAAATCCTCACAGTTTCATTTCAGTTTTATTGGACCGGAATATTGGGCTTCACTCAACTTTTCAACCCAGACAAAGGTCTTGCGATGTCCATCAAACTGTAACTTTACAATTCCCGCTTGAATTATAAATTTTATTTTAAAATATTTAAAACTAAATGTTTTATCTATTTTTTAAAGAAAATTAATTAAAATTTAACACAATTAATACAATTATATTAAATCCAATTATCTTGATCAATCAAAATCAAAATGAAATATTTGAGTAAAATCAAAATTAAAATAAAGAGTTCACTAATTGTGAATTTTCAAATTATCAATTATGAAATATGCCACATTCTTTTTGTAGAAATTTTTGAAAATTTATATTTAAAAAATAAAATCTTTCATAATTATTAAACTAAAACAAAGTTATTCATGATTAATAAACATAATTTTTCTCAAATTATTAAACTGAGAAGTTTTTATTTATGTTTAATGAATAGAATAAAATACTTCCATTTGTTGACCGGCTGCTAAGATCAATCTATGAAGAAGTCGTCTAAATATTTCAATTTAAGTTTTGAATGATTTTTCTTTTCTGAAAAATTCATTTTAAAAATTAGGTGTCCTTTCGATTTTTAATAAACATAATTAAATGAGGGTTGAATCAACTTTTTTTTTCTTTCTCTTTTACTTAAAAATTGAAACCCCATAATATAGATCTCGAGGGGTTTCTATCCAACACCCTCGTTGTGGCTAGTTTTAATGGTTAGTTTCTTAAATCAAATTATAGATCTCGTCACTTAATTATTTTATAAAATTGATAGTTTCATTCAAAATATTAAATTATTATATCATATTTAAATGTCAACTAATAAAAAAATTTACATGCTTATTATAATTATTTTTATACATATATTTTATTAACTAATCCTTAGGTATCGATATATAATCTCTCGGGACACAAGTAATTTTTTATTTATTCATTTATATACTAGAAAATATCACATAAAAATGTATTAAAAGATTTAAAGCCACTAATAATCACTAAAACATACGACTTCCATGTGGATTAACCGCTTCGATTGGAATATTTGTATGAATTTTAAACTTTAAATTATTATATTACTAATAAAATTTATTATTTAGGATAAATACAGTAATTCTATACTGATTTACAAATTATAGTTCAATCACAATAAATTTATGGCTAGACCATCGGACTGCATATCTATTTATAAATTGTTAATTCGAATCTCAAAATATTGATAAGTTTGCATATCCATCCCCACGCAACCAACTCTCTTCAGAATTAAAAATGTCTTTACCTTCTTCTTATTCTTTCTTTTTTTTTTTTTTTTTTTTTTTTTTCACGAGTGAGGGGTGGTCATATTGGCTTACACCTCACAATTAAGTCTCTCCCCTTGGAGAGGTCTTGAGTTTGAGTTACCATGGAGGCGAGAAGGAAGTGTCTTAGTGGCGGGTGCTTAGGGGGTCCAGGATTAGTCAAGCGTAAACTTGGAACTTGGGTTATATAAAAAAAATTTTCTTTATTTTTTTATTTTTATTTGTCGATAATTGAATATTTTATTTGTAAAATTAGTCAAAATTTTACTAAGAAATTGAAACCTAAAATAGGACATTCAATTCAAACCGATGGAATAGTTTTTTTTTTTTTGGGTTTAATTGAGATTATTTATTTTGGAAGATATCTTTAATAATTTTTATTACACAAGTTATAATATATTTAAAGTACCATATCTAATAGTTCAAAAACAATGCATTGAGACAAAAAGAAGATAAAAGAAAGGAAAATAAAAATATATAATAAGGAACAGTAAAAAGAAATTGTTTTTTTTTTTTTTGTCAAATATAATCGCTTTTTTTTTTTCCAAAATAAAGCCTATCTAAACTGTATGCTTGAAGAATAATTTACAAAACATTGATCATTTATAATTAAATGAAACAGCTTACAGGCAGAAATTGGTTCTTGCATTTAAAAAAGAAAAGAAATTGCAGGTCGATCTTTAATGAGTTGAGAAAATTTTCCAGTTTTAAAAAAAAGGGTAAATGAACCAACCACTCGAAACTCTTCTCATAGATGAAACATTTATAAATAAATAAATATATATATATACAGAAATGCTATTATGGGCAACGGAGTTCAAATTATTTTTGAACTTCAGTTAAGTCTCTAACGGTCAATTATCTTTTTTTTTTAAATAATAATAAAAATTAATTAAGTACCTCTAAGGTTTAGTTTGTCTTTTTATGATTTAATTTATAAAAAATATTTCTTAAAAAAAATTTATAGAACAATTTATTTTTTCTTTTAAAAAAAAACAGTTGACCGTTAACTTTAACTATAGAGACTTAACAGAAGCTCAAATTATTTTGAGATTCGTAGCCCATAATAACATTTCCCATATATATTTATATTACAGAGCATATTCAATTCAATGTACCATACTATACTAAATACTATAAGAAATTTTAATAGCTATTTTGGATTTTACAGAGTTTTATTGTTTGTTATTTTCTCGATTTCTTTAGGTGTCTTTTTATTTCAAAATAAAAGTCACTTCGTATTTCTATAATATTTAATTATAAGTATTGTTTATTGCTGTTGTATTATAAAAATATGCAAGTAAAATATAAAAAATCATTTTGCATGAGTTCATCATCCTTTAATATATATAATTTATTATTTATTACTTTTTGAAAATCGAAATTGAAATTTATTTATTTTAGAATATTTGTCATATAATTAAATTTTTAATTCTAAAAAAAAAAGAAAGAACATAGATGGTAGCATGCCTTAAGTTTCAAAATGAATAAAAAAGTTGAAAATTTTTCAAGTTTGGGAGCTTACTTTACATACATATACATATATATATATATATA
>JAWZTD010000001.1:5095073-5109964 GCA_035221335.1 Echites panduratus | reverse complement strand
CTTATAAATCATAATGCTGGTTATATTACAATATAATAGTTATACTTTCTATTACATTAATAAAGATTTTAAATGTTTTTTTTTTTTTAAAAAAGGTATCTATAAAATTTAGTTAATAAAATATATTTTAAAAATTAATAAAGAGTTACATATAACTTTGTCATTAGGTTTAAAAAATTGTAATAAAAAAAATATAAGATTTGGAATATTAAATTTACTTTTATTTTATTTACAAGATTTTTTTGCAAATTGGATGCCAAGTTTGTTTGATAGCTTTACGGGAGAAGATAAAGCAAAAAGAGATAAGAAAAAAAAAATAATAATAGAAATTCAAATTTATTAAATCATTTACTCTTATTAAAAAAAAAAAAAAAAAAACATCTGGTCATATTTTGGCACTACTTGTTAGGTCTGAAATCAGAAGCGCAAACGGGTTATCTATATCTACACAGCGCTCTAGAAAAATCCTTCTCCTCTCTTTTCTCGGAGTATTCGATTAGGGTTCCTTTCCCCGCAATCCCTTTCCCAGACCTTTGAAGAAATCTTGATATCAATTATAATGCAACCCGGAAATACGATGGTTCCACCACCAATGGCTCCTCAGCCGCAATACCAACAACAACAGCAGCCGCCGCCGCAACCGTGGATGGGGCCACCTCAGACGCAGTACCAGGTTCCACCGCCACAGCAACAGCAGCAGCCACCTGCTCCACATTACTATTACCAACAAGCCCCTCCCCAAGTACCGCCTCAGCAGTACACCGCTTCTCCTGACGCGAATGCTTCTGATGGGATCCGTAGCCTCTGGATCGGAGATCTGCAGTACTGGATGGACGAGCAGTACATCGTTGGCTGCTTTGCCCACACTGGCGAGGTATGCTACTTGTTCTCTAGAACTTCTAGGGTTGTTTAAGGAAGTTTGTATTTTATTTTAGGGCTTATCGATGAACTTGAAGGAGATTTCCCTGGTTTTCTTGAGTTAATAGTGGAGATGCAAGAAATACGGAGCTTTAGAGTGTTGTATTATTACATGTACCTGGGTTAAATTCTTGGAGTATCCTGGATGTTTCTTTTGAGTATCTTTACTTTATTTTGATTCCAACGTCTGTAGAGCCTATATTAATCTGCATTCTTCAGAAGTTTCTGTCGTGGAAAAAATTGAAATCTTTATTGGAGTTTCTTGGTTATGAAATTGTTTGTTCATACAAGGGCCACTTGTAGTGGCTTTAATGCTTGTATGCACGAAGGATATTTGTGTTTGTTTACTGATTTTGGATTTTTGAATAAGAATTGTGGATGCATTATATGGGCTGCATCTGATGTAGTGTTATCTAAAGAAATTCAATTGCTTGATATCTGAAGTACAGATTATGAAAAAAAGCTGTGGTGCCATCTGCAAGGGACAATCTCTGGGAGACTCATGTTTCTTTTGTAAATGATAATCTTGGTCTAGATACTCTTGGAGTTGCATGATAAGTGTGACAAAGTGTCAACCTTTTTTTCCCCTCATTTATTTATGTAAACATTATGGATAGGATGGTAATTTTGACTAAGGGATTTCATTGTACTAATTTTTTTTTTCCCTCCAAAAAGTTTCATCCCAGTGACATTCATTATGCCATTAGAATAACGACTCTGGCTGTGGAATGTCATTTGTTGTTTCTTTTCTGAATGATTCAATCATTAAGCTGAAATCATGTTTGCATATTTGAAGTATCTTTTGTGTTTAACAGTGGATATATGAATGATTATAAACATCTTTAGGACTTTTGTCATATTCCTTCCATTCATGTATTCAGTGGCAAATTATATTTATTGAGTATTGGCAACTCTTTTACTGTCAGGTGGTCTCTGCTAAAGTTATCCGTAACAAGCAAACTGGTCAATCAGACGGTTATGGCTTCATAGAGTTTGCAAGTCATGCTGCAGCAGAAAGAAATCTACAAGCTTATAATGGCACCCTGATGCCAAATGTTGAGCAAAATTTCAGATTAAACTGGGCTTCTATGGGTGCGGGTGAAAAACGTTCAGATGATTCTCCTGATTATACAATTTTTGTTGGGGACTTGGCAGCTGATGTTACTGATTATATGCTTCAAGAGACATTTAGGGTCAACTATTCTACAGTGAAGGGAGCAAAGGTGGTGACAGATAGGCTGACAGGGCGTACAAAGGGTTATGGATTTGTTAGGTTTGGAGATGAAACTGAACAACTGCGGGCTATGACTGAGATGAATGGAAGGTTTTGCTCAACTAGACCAATGCGAATTGGTCCAGCTTCTAATAAGAAAGCCATGGGTGGTCAGACGAAAGGTATGCTTTGTCATCTAGTGGAGCTGTTGGCCTTTGCAATAGTTATCCAAACATTCAATGGCGTAGATTGGCTTGTCTGTTTGTTCATGCTAAGTCGTTCCAATAAATTTTATATCTAGATTTGCTGATTTTGCTACCATGTGACTCTTTTTCTCTTTTTTCATTTTAAAAAGTGGGCAGGGGTGACAATTTGTCTTTTTAAGCAACTTTGTTTAGCGGTTAAGATCTCGTTCTTTCAGTTATGCTCTTGACTACTTGAAGATGGTCACTGCCTTTCTACAAATTTTCCTTCCAGTACTTTCTGAACTTTTCGGATTTGAAATATCATAGTTGGCATGATCTCATAGAAATCCGGTTGTCTCAAAGCAGGGTGTCAGGCGGCTCTATCATTTAGGGGCCTGGAGCCAATTTCAGCTGATATGATAACCCTTTTAGTCCGTGGTCTTGCATAGGTCAGTTTTATATTTGGTAACTTTCTTTTATTTCGGTACCTCGTGCAGTTAATTATACTTCAGCTTTCGATTTTCTCGTCTTCAATTTCCCTTTGTTTCCGAGCTTTTCATCAAGTTACTTTACCTTTATCTTCCAGCCAATTGTACACTTTGATATTAGCTTTAGACATAAGAAGCAAAGTCAGTCTTTTAATTTCCCATCACCTGATTTCTTTTGTATACCATCAACTGTTGGCTTTGTTTTATTTAAACACTCCTATTTTTCTTCGACCAGTTATCTTTACCATAGATTTCATTTAATTTATAGTGTGTCCAAGAAAGGGGCAAATTGAAGTATGGTTTGGTTATGTGTATTTCCCTCTCATCACATTGGGTTTTGGTCATAGAGTCTATTTTATGTGACCGCTTTATTTTATTTGTTTATTTTTTTCTTAAGGTTATCATTTATTTTTCGATCGGTATTAGGAAGGGTTTTTTGTTCTAGTGACAACTTTTATTGACATTCCAATTTCTCCTGGTGGTGTTCTCTTATCCATTCAAAGTCTGAACTGAGTAAAGGCTCGTTTTTTTTTTTTTTTTGGGGGTTGGGGGGGGTGGGATGCCCACTTCTTTTACTTTTCTATGGGCAACTTCAACTTGCTTGCTGGATTCAGCTCTTTCAGTTTTTCCCCTCTTCTTGCATTTTAGGGATATCTTCTTTTGTCATCAAGATATCCTTTCTTTGTCAAATTGATGCACCAACTATAGAAATCTCCGAGATAACCGCTAAAGAAAAAATGAGAATAAATGGAAATGTACTACACCTCCAGTACCAAGAATGGTAATCTATTTCTTGTCTTCATGATCTCTGAAATGCATTTTTCTGCAGCCTGGTTGCGGCTCTTCTTTATCTTTTGACAAATGTGAGAACAAAATGTTACATTCTCTCTGTTTGGACAAGGCTGTGGTTGGTGCTGATTATAGATAGGTTGTGAAGTCTACAGGGTATCTTTCTATTAATAGCTATCTTATAATCCCTCAAGAATCAGTTTTTTCCTAGCTCAAAACATGTCAGAATGTTTAGAATGCTTGTCATAAAGAATGAATATCATTCTAACTTTGTACTCTCGTGATGGGTATGTCAGTATTATTGTATGCTTCTTGTGATGCTAATTTAATTGCTTCTTAATGTGTTTTGATGCTAGGTCATTTGCATTATCTCCTTTTCTGCCATCTCCCATTGGATATCTCCAATCTTGATTGTCTGTTGTAAAGTTTAGTTAGTCAAGGTCATTGGAAAATTGGGACCTGCGTTATTCTTAGACTCATGTCCACTGTTATATTTAAAGGAAGGCTGAAAATATTTCTTTTAACTCCTTTGTTGTAAAGAATAGTATAATAATTGTTCTACCTCTGCTTTTCATTTTTTTGTGCAATTTATTGTGGTCTGTATTGAGCAGTTCATGTGTATCAGTTTCTATTTAGTCTTGTTGGGAGTGCTTTATTTTGTTCAATGCCCAACATTTGATGGTACCGTCAAAACATGCATGTTCAAGGTGTATATGTTTTCTAGACTTGTTATCTTTGTCCTTACCTTTGCATCTGAAAGACGTGCATTCTGTGGGCATTGGCACTACCCAATGCGAGATAATGTCATGAAGTATTGAATATCCTGCTTTAATATGACAACTTCTGTCTCCAGAATTTGTTTTGAATGTTCATGTTTTGTGAATGCAACTGACTGCATTTTCAGTTTCTTTAAAACTGTGGCATGATGATGTGCGAAATTTTCCGTTTCCGAAGATGCCTGGCCTGGCCTCTGTGATGTCTTTGTTGTCTGATCCAATAGGGACGTTATTGTGTTATCTACCCTTCTCATCTTTGCTTATGCTTACAGCTTCATACTCAGGCACACAAGGCACTCAAAGTGAGGATGATCCTACTAATACTACTGTCAGTCTGAATATACCATTTCATTTTTCTACTTCTGTGCTTATAAGGAAACATAGGTTCCAACTTTTGGTCACCTTTTTCTTTTTTCAGTTATTTGTTGGGAACTTGGATACGAATGTTACAGATGAACACCTTAGGCAGGTCTTTGGCCAGTATGGGCAGTTACTGCATGTAAAGATACCAGTTGGCAAGCGATGTGGTTTTGTTCAATTTGCTGATAGGTAATTGATTGGCCATTGTATTTCTTTTGTTAGCTCATTTTTTACTCGAATCTGGTGTCTTAAAAAAATTCTGTTGCTCGGGTGATGCTGTATTCTGTGTATTGACTAAAACAGAAGCTGCGCAGAGGAAGCTCTAAGGATGTTAAATGGTTCGCAGTTGGGTGCCCAAAATATTCGACTTTCATGGGGGCGAAGTCCTTCAAACAAACAAGTATCTGATGCTACTTGATATTTAATAAGTTGGTTCCTGCTATTGAGGTTTATCCCTATGAATTTTGAATTAACTCAGCTGTAATCTTTTAAATCTTTCAGCCTCAAGCTGATCCAAGCCAGTGGAGTGGTGGCTATTATGGCTATGCACCTGGATATGAAGCATATGGCTATGCGCCTGCCACCCAGGATCCCAATCTGTACTATGCAGGATATCCTGGCTATGGAAGCTACCCACCACAGCCTCAACAGCAATCGCAGACGCCACAGCAACCTCAGGTAAATTATAAACAACACAATAATTTTGGATTGCCTTATCCAATCAAACATTTTCTTCTGGAAATGTGTAAAAATGAGCCAAAATGATGTTCAGCACTTTTCATTCTTCTTTACCAACATGCCTTAGGAATCATGACATCCACTCCAATTTCTACTCAATGTATCTTGTCAGCCAAATCACTGCTTCACATTCTATGCTGTGTGATTCTAAATATAGATTCTGAACTGCATCTGTTGATTTGCAGTGAGCTGCTTGCGGACAGCTGATGACTGAATTTCCCTTACGTGGTGCGGAAGAGTGGAACACCCCTGGGCCGGAGAGTCATACCAAGAACTGTGGCTACAATTGACATATTATCATGGAATTTGAAGCTTTAGGGATGGTCACTCAGAAATTTTCCTTTTTTTAGTTGCATATGCGCTTGCTATCATCCTCTTACCTTTTGTAGTTCAGTTTTCGTCGCGATTGTACTTTGATAAGATAAACATTTGGATTGCTACCGAATTTCATTTTATGATGTTTTGGTATGACTTTTCAACCTTAATGTGGGTTCTTGGTTGTTTTATTTTATCTATTTATTGTGGCACCTCTTTGAATTTGGCTTATCTGAACTATATATATTTTAAAACGTTTAAATCCAAGTCTAAAGATAAGGGAAAGAAACGGGAACATTGCCCTCTGGATATAGCCATTTGGCTAATTTTTCCAAGGTTAATTTAACTCTCACAATTAGCTATACAATTGCATTGTAAGCCAAAAAGCAAATGGTGCTACGAACGGATGAACAACTTTCATAGGACTTATGAATTTAGGGTATAAAAATAGGTGAGAAAGTTGGAGGGCTAAAATCAAAACTAAAAATTTTAACCCAAAAATGATAACAGTATACAAAGAGGCAGTGAAAATAGACCAAAACCCCCCAGAAAAGCAAAAGAATGGTCTCTTATATTGAACTATATTACCTAATATAGTACAACCAAGGAAACTTCAAACTTGTACAAGGTATATATGATTCTTGTATACGACAACATGGCATTTAACAAGGCAAGAATCAGTTGCCCAAAGCTTATTACTGCTTTGGATGAACCAAATGTGACAGCCTCATTGACCTGAACAGGAGTACAGGATTGTTGGGGATCTGTCTACCCCGCGGAAATGAAACTTCTTTGGAGCAAAAAATTGGACTCATTCTGAAGCCCACAGCCTGCCAAACAAGGCACTCAGTCCAGCTTTTTTAAGTTCAAGCAGTTATCTGTAGCTTGGCTGAACAACTCCTGCACCTGCTTCAGCTCTAACTCTGTGACACCAAAAAAGTTAAGATTGTTTGGCTTTAGATGGTTAAATTTTTTTTTTATCAAGTATCTGGAGAGTTTGCAGCATTGACTTCCGTCCTATAGAGTAGGGGCTGAAGTCTTCAGAGTTTAGATAAGTACCATTAAGGAAAGATTGAAAAGGTGTGCAGCACACACACGAAGGTGGGGAAAGAAAGAAAATAAAAACTGATCCTGGATACAGAGCAATCAATCTTCCGTAAGTCAAAATGCTGGTTTTACATGTTATTCCAACATTTTCTATTAGCCATTGTTACTCCCTTTTACCTGTTATAGAAAGTCACGAGCAGGAACTTACAATCTAAACTATGAGATTGAATCTTCTTAATCTTTTCAGTTTTTCTCTGTGAGACGAGTGTCATAACAATGAGATGGGTAGTGGTTATGGCATGGTACACAGTAACATATTTGCCTCAACAAGGCTACAGATACAATACAATTCTAAGCAATGCAATGCATTTTTAAATGGTCTGAGTAGATCAACAATCATATTTAGTGGTAGGTAAAGGGAAAGAAAACAAGATCCTATAATAGAGGAAGGGGCCTCAGAGCAAACAGTATAATAATCCATTTTATTTTCATCCAATGCGGAGAATTCAATTTAAAGACCTAACCTGCAGCATCTAGCTGCTTTTGAAGTTCCTGGCCTATGGCATCATTTTCAGCCTGCAATATAGAACTTATGAGAAAGGGAATTGAGACAGGACAATTCATAAATATGCACTTTCTGCTGAATACATAGGAAAACTATCAAACACAACAAACTACCCTTCTTCCTTAGTAGTAAAGTGTGAAGTGGACAATTAGCCGAAAACTTAATCAAGCAGGTAGGGCCTATTTTAATAACCCAATTATTTTCTTCAAATTAATTAGTAAAACATTGAATTGAATTAAGACCATTTTGATAATGGATAATTATAAAGTGCTTAACCATTCAAGATTGTCTGAAAGTGCACCTTTTCTCTCTCAACGGTTGGCAACCCTTTGATAAGTGAAAGAAGAGTAATCTAATTTTATGTTTAAAATCTGAAAACAATTGCCACTTGTATCATAATCATTTGTCTTTTCTACTTAAAACCAATTTGTTATAAACCAAAAAAATGACGTTTTATTAAATTGAAACTATTAAATATTTCATTAATCTCCTAAAAATCCTCTTTGTTTTCAGATAACAACTTAAAATTAATGTTTATCAACAAAGTATCATTAGCCACTAGGTTAATAAATTAAAGTATTTCGAGTGCAAATTATAGATGAATAATATCAACATAAACTTCTCATTGCTTACAAAAGTTATTCTTTTAAAAATCTTTTACTTTTACCAAAATCATATAGTTTTAAACAAAATATTATTATTTATTATATATAAAAATAACAGAAAAAAATGCTAAATATTTAAAGCTTTCTAATTTCAAGCTTTAATAACAAATGATTACCAATGACCAATTAATACCAGATTTTATATTCAGACTCTAGTGGTCAGCCCTTAACTATTTTAGATGTACTTTAACAAAGAAGCA
The DNA here is from genome assembly GCA_035221335.1 of Echites panduratus. Lineage (NCBI taxonomy): Eukaryota > Viridiplantae > Streptophyta > Magnoliopsida > Gentianales > Apocynaceae > Echites > Echites panduratus. The sequence goes on along the minus strand of JAWZTD010000001.1, from coordinate 5,101,705 downwards.
CTAAATGTGAACAAAAGAATTTTTGACCACCTTCAACGAGAGAAGGCTAACAAGATCCACAAGCAATGCAGTGGAAATTTGTAAATTCCCATCCATCAAAATTTTAATTTCGATAAGAGCACCTAGAGAAAAAGAGAACAAGAAGGGGTATGGGATGCGGAGCTGAGGGAAACTAATTCGATACCTGAAGTTCTGCAATTCTTATCAGTTGAGCTTCTTCACCTCCCTCGTCCAATGGTAGTGCCGCAATCAATGAATCGAACTGAATTCAAGTCCACGCAGGCAATAATAAACATGTGGACATCAAGTTTAATAAGTGAGGACAATGACAGCACTGAAGGGGAAACAGAGAGAGATAGCAAAACTGAAAGTAGACAGTGAAAGCTTCTTATTAATTGTGCAAGAGTAAGCCTGTTAGTTGACCTAAGCCTCCTTCAGCAGCTTGAGGAACCAACCATAAAAGATACAAATGGGGCCTTTTGCAGTAAGTCAAACAGAAAGGATCTGACAAGCACTCACATAATGGTAGCGATATTCGACATAAGGAATGCAGCTCTTTTGAAAATAAGGAGTCAAGACTCAAGAAGACGAAATGATTCCAAATGTGTGGGCAACAAGTTGAAAGAAACCTCAACCTCAGGAAGCAGCTAAGCTATTCTATTTCCTTCTATGGGGCTTAGCTAGACAAGGTTGCAAGTAAACTGTGGAAGCCTGCTTCATTATAAAACACCTGTGCCTCTATGGTCATGGACTTAAAACCAAAGTCAGTTGTTCAAGAATGTTTTAACTGTCAAACTAATCAGCTGACAACTTCTTTACCGCTTAAAAGAGAAAAATAAAGAGCAAATATTCCTTCTGGCCTCTGTTCATTCACCCAAAGAAGAAAAGTACCCTTTTTTTTCAACCAGTAATGAGAACATTGCTGCATTCAGGACAGCTGACAGTGAACAACTATCCAATTCATAAATCATCAACGTGATATCTCAGGCAGGAAATAAAGTTAGAAAGATATGCATATCCTGGGCAGCTGACAGTGATTACAAAAGATGATATCATTGCAAATGGACAATCCTTTAAAGATTTATTTTTCTTTTATCAGTTCTAGGAAACTAGATAACAAACATTACATCAGAAATCATCATCTGCTTCTTGCTCCGACTAACAATGAATGAACTCCATATCTCTCCAGAAGACAATTTGTTTCACTAGATTTCAGTATGATTAAACGAAAAATAAACCATAAAAAACACTACAAACTTTTAATAGGTGATCTGAGAGAGAGGGTGAAGCCAGCAAAAAGCTACCTGCTTAGCAGCCTTGACAAGTGCAGCACTCATGAGCTTGGGTTGCTCAGCAACATTAGGTGCATCTTCTGCAGCACTTGCACTATTAGCAGGAGGTTCAGGATAATTAGGAGACAGCCTAACTGGGGGAGCATCCCTTTGAAGTGTCCCTATGGTATTAAAAGCAACAGCTGCAATTGTATTGACCTGCTCTTGAAGTTGAGATATTATATCCATCTTCCAAATTTCTCTCAAAAATGCAAGACAGCTGAAACCAAAAATAACACCCAGAAATTTAATCACTAGTATGATCTAAATCACTATTTAACACGTAACAAAAGATTTAATATTTTTCTCCCCTTGGTATGGCCACTTACAAACGTAATAACAAGACACCAAGGTTAATTCGGAAACAAACTAAAGACACTTGGTAAACTAAAATGGTACCAGGACTGAAACCTTTCAGCAGAAAATTCAAACGATGACTTAATTTACTAACGAAATAAAAGATAAACAGTGGAATTTCGCTAAATTAAAATTCCCTCCTGGAATAAGTAGCAAGAACCCAACTTTTTCCAATTCGCAAATGAAGTATTTAAAATCTCACTCAAGTTAAAAGGTGGTTCACCAAGGACCCAAATCATTGTTGTCTAAAATTTTAGATAAATATGAAACCAAAAAGCAAAAACCCTGTTTTAACTAAGGATTTGAAGAAATACAAATGAACAGAGACTCACCTCTCAAAGAGTCCCAAAGCATGCCGTTGTTCACAACTTTGTAGGTTATGATCTCTTTGTTTAGATTCACTGTGACTAAATGAAGGAAGAAGAAGAAGAGATAAAAATGTAAAAAAGAAAAAAAAAATCAAGGGGGCGGGGGTTGCCCTGGTGCAAGAAATTATTGATATGGAACGAAAAGAGGGAAAAAAGCGTTGGAGATGCAGAACAATGGCTCAGGGAAAAAGAAAAAAAAAATAAAAGAACCTTGATCGAGTGGTAATTTTGACAGCCGAATTTTACCTTTTTTCTTTAAAACTAAAAAGAATATACTAGTTGTTTTATTAAATTTGTAAGTTTTTAGTTTTCTTATTTTGTAGATTATCAAAATAATTTTTATGTAATTTAGTTAAATTTTTTTGGTATTAATTAATTAAATTTATTAATTTAAACTTTGAGTTTATATAACACAATTTCAGAAAGAAAAAAAAAAATGGCTGGGTCTCCTGGAAGGCACGTGGTCAAGGTGCGATCCTCCTCAAAGACGTATGGCCACAGAATGCTTTTACCCATTACAGATTCGAAACTATAAATTTGACGAAGCAGAAGAAGAAAAGTTAACTGATTTCGTCTATATCCATCTCTATTAGGAGTAGAAAATCTTCGGAATTTTGAACCGCGAGACATCGTTGCTCTGAAATCGCAGATGACTTCTCTTCTTGCTAATGGAATTTCTGGGTTTTCCCCACAGCCCATCACTGAAACAACAAAGCTTGGGAAGCCTTCTCTTTTTCTGAGCCCCAAATCTTTTCCGGATTGGATAAAGGCTCAACCTTTTTCAAGAAGTTTCAGAATTAGAGCCGACGTCAGCTATGAATCCAAGTCCACCATCGACTCCCCAGGTAAAGAATCCCTAAAGTCTAACAACGATGATGCTCTTCAGAAATTACTGAAAAGAGAATATAAATGGGGTTTTTCTGAAGAAATAGATTCTTTTTCAATCCCGAAAGGCCTATCGGAGGAAACTGTTAGGCTTATTTCTTCAAGAAAAGAGGAACCTGATTGGATGCTTGAGTTAAGATTGAAATCTTATGAGAAATTTATGAGTATGAAAGAGCCTAAGTGGTCTGATAACGTGTATCCGGAAATTGATTTCCAAGATATTTGTTATTATTCTGAACCTAAAAAGAAACCAACTTTGAATAGCCTGGATGAGGCCAACCCTGAGCTCATTAGGTATTTTGATAAATTGGGTATACCTTTGAACGAAAGGAATAGATTGGCGAATGTTGCTGTTGATGCTGTGCTCGATAGTGTTTCCATTGCTACTACACATAGGGAGACTTTGGAAAAGGCTGGTGTAATTTTTTGCCCAATATCTGAGGCTATTAGGGAATATCCAGATTTAGTTAGGAAGTATTTGGGGAGAGTTGTGCCTCCTGGTGATAATTTTTATGCAGCTCTCAATTCAGCTGTCTTTAGTGATGGGTCATTTGTATATATACCTAAAAACACCAAGTGTCCAATGCCAATATCAACCTACTTCAGGATAAATGCAATGGAGACGGGTCAATTTGAGAGAACTTTGATTATTGCCGATGAAGGTAGTTATGTGGAGTATTTGGAAGGTTGTACAGCACCTTCTTATGATACAAATCAATTGCACGCTGCTGTTGTGGAGTTATATTGTCATAAGGGGGCAGAGATCAAGTATTCTACTATGCAGAATTGGTATGCAGGCGATGAGGAAGGAAATGGAGGGATATATAATTTTGTCACCAAGCGGGGACTTTGTGCAGGATTTCAATCTAAGATTTCATGGACACAAGTGGAGACAGGGTCAGCAATTACATGGAAGTATCCGAGTGTGATTTTAGAGGGTGATGAATCAATTGGTGAGTTTTACTCTGTGGCGTTAACAAATAATCATCAGCAGGCAGACACAGGCACCAAAATGATACATAAGGGAAAGAAGACTAGGAGTAGGATAATTTCTAAAGGTATTTCAGCTGGTCATTCAAGAAACTGTTATCGGGGGCTTGTTCAGTTTTTGTCAACTGCAGATAATGCAAGAAACTTGTCACAGTGTGATTCAATGCTTATAGGCAGTAGTTGCTCTGCCAATACCTACCCCTACTGTCAGGTAATCTTTGTTTTTGATACTTTCTTTTGGTTGTGTGATTTTATAATTCTTTTTGTTGCCTATCTAATCTTAATCACTGCCGCATGAAATTTTGTGAACCCTTTTTTCTCTTCTTTTTCCTTTCACTTCTCCATCCTAAGTATATAACCCTTATGCATATTATAATTTGAAGATTAATGATGCATCTATCTTGATATAGGTTCCAATAACCTATCTTCTTCTGTAATGTTCTGTGCCATATTATGTACTTGCTTTTATTACAGTCATTGGAGATTTCTCTGTGAACTTTTGTGATGATACACTAACTACAGAAAGCATTGTTCCACTTCTTGGTTACACCCAATCTAACCTTTGATAACAGCTAGTATGTAAACTCTATCCAGGAGTATGGAATTGGAGATTTGTCATTACTCCTATATATGCGGAAAAATGATCAATCCATTTTTCCTGCCTTTAAAATGATAAAAGAGTTTGCAGAATGTTGTTTTATTTTTGTGGCCCAAGGATTAGGGGTGCATACTGGAACATTAAATGCATTATTTGATTTGGAAATTGCATGGATATATTCAATTTTTCTGTATGTGTTTTTTTCATTCTGGTGTTAGTATGGTTCTCTTACCTTGATAAACACTCACAATTAAGAATGGAAAGACGACTTATGGTGCACATTTGATGATCCTTGGTTTAAGCTTTCCTTTGATAGTTGTTTGGATACCTGGCACATCCAACGGAAATTGGGTAGACTTTAGTTGACACTAGATAGCTGTGTTAAATGACCTTTGTGTGTGCATGCACTTGAGCATGTGAAAGTAGTACAAGTTCCTGAAAAGTTGAAATTTCATATACAATTCACTCAGGTGATTATGGATATAAATAGGTGCACACGCCTGTGGACCTGCTTTTCTAAGAGAGAGAGGGAGAGTGAACAGAATGAGAGCAGAGTGAAGTGGGATTGGGTTGGTATATCAAAGTCATTGGAGTTTGGAAAGACTTTCAATTTTAAATTAAGCAATATTTTCAAGATCCATCCAAAATACTAAATAAGATTCTATACCAAATTCAACTAGTATATATGGAGAGAGCTAGCTCAATAACTTGCTCAAGTACTTCAAGAGGTGGTGCTGGTGCACTTTCTTTCCTTTTTCATGTTTGATTAGTTTCTTTTTGTGTGTTATGTTGCATACACAATAAACATACTGCCCTTGAATTTTAATTTTGACCACACAAATTGAGTGTGATGCAGGTTGTGGACCAGAACTATTATTATAGATGTGTTGTAGTTGCATGTTGATTTTCCTTTATGTTTGAATTTGGGGATGGTCCCTATTCTTGGCTGTGTGATATGAATGCAAAACAACTTCCTTGGTCAGTGTATTAACAAAAAAGGTTGTGTTGGCAGAATAGCAATTCCACTGCTCGTATTGAACATGAAGCCACAACATCTAAAATTGGCGAAGATCAGCTCTTCTACTTTCAACAAAGAGGAGTTGACTACGAGAAAGCAATGGCGGCCATGATATCTGGATTTTGTAGGGATGTCTTTAATGAACTTCCTAATGAATTCGGTGCAGAGGTGAAGCAGCTCATGAGTTTGAAGCTTGAAGGATCTGTTGGTTAATACACTCTAGTAAAAATAGTATGGTTTTCTGTAACTGTAAACTTTTCTTTACAAGGGTTTGTTTCACAAACTTCAACAAAACCATGCCCAGTAGTGGATTTGTATATGCAATAGTTTTATCCGTTTTGTTAATGTAAAAATTACTGTATGTCACAACTTGGAAATTAGATCTTGAGTCTTGATCCCAATAATTATGTTTCTTCCATTGTTGGTTTCCAGATTGAGCACAGGAGGCTTTCCTTTTTCTTTTTTTTTTTTTAATTTTTAGAACACAAACATTTAGCAATGGGGATAAAGCTTGAAGATCAAATCTTAAGAGTTAAATTTTCGGTTTGGCTTTCTCCCATTGGTAAGTGTTGTTTTGCTTTCAGATTCATTGACCATATGCAATTAATTATTGTGGTTATAGAAGGAGCATGAGATTAAAAAAAAAAAAAATCCTTGGGATACTTGATAAGGTACAACCAGACGGTTGACTTATCGGTCAACGGTATATGTGACTCTGCCCTTTTTATTTGTTGACCCTTGCCCTTTTTAATTATTGACCTTTACCACCAGTAACTTGTGGTTGATGTAAAGTTATAAACTTATAAATTTTTTTTCTTTTTGGTTAAAAAGTTATAAATCTATTTTACAAATTTTAATTAATATTTTTTTTTCACTATTCTCAATTCTATTTGGTGAATATTTTAATGAAATAAATGTTTTGTTTCTCTAAAGCTGATAAATTTTTAAAATACTTGTCTTATTCATAATTGAATAACTCACTTTGTTTGCATGGATTTAAGGGGGGAAAAGAAAAGCTTGATCAACTTTAATTTTAACATCAATTTTTAAGTATATTTTTAATTGGAAAAAATTATTTAATTATC
>JAWZTD010000001.1:5076030-5087736 GCA_035221335.1 Echites panduratus | reverse complement strand
ATGAGTTTCAAGAAATGGAGGGAAATTTATGTTTTCTTCTTTGCAAGTTTGTTTTAATTTCTTGCTGCGTGGCAGTGGAAGAGTATGAATGAACAATTTTTGCTGGGAAAAAGCTAGAGAATTTCGCATTTTCGTTGGATTCTCTTAGTAATTAATTGTAGAAAATTTAAGTGCGAAGCAATGCAAAATGATTTTATAGCCACCTAGTTAATATGGATATAGTATGCATACCTTCTTATTAATTGATCTCTAAATCAAAGAATCTCTTCAATATCAAACTTCTTGGATGATTTCCTTTATTAATATAAATCAATGTTTATAAAATCATTTTGTATTTCAAATCGGATTAATAGAGAGATTAAGGTTAGATCAGATCTAATTGAACTTTTGATTTTTTCTAATTATTTTACAATAAATAAGATATAATATGTAAAGTTTTATAAAATGTGAATATATTTATAAGAATAAGTATATATTAAAAAAAAAAAAACTAACTTGGTGTAATAGTTTTAACCTTGGGACAACTTTATCATCAAATAAAAGGGACACAGGTTAATAAAAACTCTAATCTACTCCAAAAATTCTCTAAATATTATATTCTACTAAATAAATAATATTGATTGACTTTCGAATCCAACAAAGAATAGATTAGTAGGTCACAAATTAAATATATGTTTTACAATTAATTCTCTCATCATATATATAGAACTAACTCATATGCATTTTAAAATCAAGAACTGAAATCTATATACTTAAGGAAATATATTTCGAGTTGTAGAGCTGATAATAAACTAGTAGTATTGGTTGCAGCAAATTCTTGATTCTTCCTCGGGCGTGCTGCAAATGAATATGAACATCAAAGAAGAGAAGAACCCAATTCAGTGTTTTAACTATTAACTTTAATTTCTTGGTTTATTTTTAACTCAATGATGTAGCAGCATTATAATACTACTGGTCCCGGTGTATCCATTTTCCAGCTTCTGGGGACAAATGAACTTAAATCGACTCTTTCTCTGTTGACTATAGAAGTGGCTTTCCTTTAAGGTTGGTCAACTAAGACTATAAAATTTTCTTCCCTTTATTGATAATTAGCTCTCCGTGTTCTCCAAAAAACCATTTAGTTTCTGTGGACCACGCCACCCCAACGAAACCCGTCTAAGATGTTAATTTGCCTAGGAGGCGGGACCAACGGAAAGGAGAAAAAATAGAGACACAGCTACAAAGACGTGGTCAGAGGGCACAAATCTTCCAGCTTATTTAGCATTTTCCAAGGCGACTATTCAGGAGTTAAGCTTACTTACGGGTGGCTATGCCAAATTTATACAATCCGTCTAAAATTATAAAGAATTATAAAAAATTATATCGAGTGAGCATGAAGATCAAAAGATTTCAAACACAAAATCATAATGTAAACATAAATCCTACATTGAGAATTTAGTTAAAACTCTTTTTCTTTTTCTTTTTCTGAACCCTTTGCCAATTAAACTAACGAGGCATGGTTCACGAACGATTAATCCAAAGAGCATGGGAGGAGGAGTGAGAAGAAAGGTGGATTAGGAAATGACAATAATGCCGTTCTTTTTGACCAGTTATGTTAGGTGATGAAGTCCAAAAGTAGCATCTCTTTGAGTCGGCACTCCTCCCTTGGTACCTTCTGATTCGCATCGCATCCTACCAAATTTTTGTCCCTACCGGCGAGAAAAAGATTACTATAGTACTACTTCTACTATTACTGTTCTTTCTGGTGCGAATTCATGTGAGCAATTAATGCCACGACTTGTTTCAAAAAAAAAAAAAAAAAAACTCTTTTCGAGTCAAACAATCTAAAAAACTTTCCTCCAATCTTTTAATTATGAGTCATGATCATGTTGAAAAAGAAGTTAGGCCCATAAAATTGTTCTTTCCATTTTACAATAATCATGTTAGTCGTTATTTTATATGGATTAAGGAATCTTATATGTAATTATATTATATTAAAAATATAATTTTTTTTAGTCCTTAATTATATTTCTATTTTTTTATAATAAATAAATAAGTGTATTAATAAAGTGTAAGAAAAAAATCATAATTATGTATTAATAATTATAAAACGATTTATATTATGAAATATAAAAAAATTCTAAATGATTTATATTTTGGTAGGGAATGATAATCACATAAATTTAGTGTAAAAGCTCACTTTTCAGGATGACCATTAAAAAAAAAAAATGCAATTTCTCTCCAACCTTCCTAGCAAGTAGTGGTTATTATTGTTTGTATTGTGTACTGGGAATAAGAACAGAGCTTATATAGGTTTAAGGATTTTCTTTTTTCTGTTATTAAATATAGATTAATCTAACTAATTTTTCTTATTACTAATTATAAGTAATTATTATTAATTAATTAGTTATTTAAAGGTTCCTTTTTATATTACTCCTCTAGTAATATATTCAGATGATGTTCATATTTTTTTAAAAGAGTAATTAATGGATATTTTAAGAGAAAAGTTACATTAATTGTTACAAAATGATTTTTGGTGGCATATTTAGTGATGGAGAAAGTATATCTTTTAACTGGGTAGTGGAAGGCAAAGAAGCGAGGGAGAATAAAATAAATGAGATTTAGATTTAGTTGATATTGGGTCCAAACTATCTTGATTAATAACTCTTCTATAATTCTTATTTCAATTATACAAATAAAAAATGGTTCTTGGTAACAAGAATGAATGTGGGGGTAATCTAAACTTTACAAATGCAAATCTCACAATTTGCCAAAACGTAATACATATTTAATGGGTCTGCAACCAAAATAATTAAACCAGAAAAAAGGAGCAGAAAGGCTCCAAAAAAAGATAACTAGGTTATATACACCTAAACTGGATTAAAGAGATGATCTTTTCAATTCTCTTAATTGCTTTTTGCTTCAATCATCAAAATAGGTAGGCAGCACTCATTGTATCTTAACTGGCATTGCACGTGCTTTCTTCTTCAATTCATTTCATTGTTACAAAATCTCTACCATTTTCTCATTGTCCCTATTAATTTAGTTCATGTTGTGATGTATACACATAAAAAAAAAAAAACACACTATTACATACTAATTAATATCCCTTCCGTCCCACAATATAATATAAGGCGTTAGCCGTCATTTCATATAGATTAAGAAATAATAAATATATATTTATTATGTCGAAAATACTCCTTATCTTTCATATTTATAATTATAATTGTATTTTTTCATATAAATGGATAGTGATATTAAATGAAGGTTATGAAAGGAAAAAAATATAATAAATATGTATTGTAAATTGTAAAAAGATTTATATTATGATATTAATATAAGACGTTAAAAAGATTTATATTTTAAGACAAAGAGAATGTAAAATTACAAATTAAACTATTACTAATGCTACTAATATATATATATAAAAGGATAAAAAGGGTATGAGTGCCGTCTAATAAAAAAGTTGCCATGGCGGTCATGAAATGTGATTGGTCCTTCGGGCCGGTTCTTCGAGCTTCAAAGATGTCCAACTAGGGTGTCCTAATGAGTACAGCCGTACACCTCAATTATTTGAATAATAATTTAAGTACTTATATATTTTTTCTTCTATTAAATTCTGAGATGGAATCTATTTAATTTTAATGAATTTATAGTTATTAACAATATTATTAAAATGTATATGTGGATGAATTTGATTCGAACACCACTAAAATAATATATATTTATATAAGAGAGAAAAAAAAAAAAAAAAAAAGTTAATCATTAACTTTCAAATTTTCCTCTCTCAATGGTTTCTTTTTCTTTGTCTTCTAATTTAATTTTCAGACTGGAATAGGTCTGGTCTGGTGAGAAGTGCCTATTTCTCATCCACTCAAACTATGAGGAGGACAGGAGGTTTCTTGCTTCCTTAGGCACAGGCATGGATGGGCTTCTGTACATAATTCACGGAGTCACCAATACAATTAATTATTTAATCTGTAGGTCCGCTTAACTTTAGATGAATCCTGTAGGTCGATCCACTCTCTCATAGGGATGACTATCTATACTCGCTCGGATCAGCCCCAAATTCAGTTTTCATGATTTAATATTTCTTAATTGATAATTGATTGATACTTTGATAGTATTCAAATCAAATTTCTCGATTGATTCATCTGGGTGTCCTGCAAAAATTAAAAATATATAAATATAAATCATTCATTAAACAAAATAAATGATTAAACTATATAATTTTTAAAGGAATAATAATATAAAAATTATTTTAAATATGCAGTAAATGCCCGCCTTCACGAGAACCTCGATGAATGAATTGAAACAAATGAACAAAAGGCTTTGGCCCATCAAAATGACAAAAAGTTTACTAATAAAAAAAAAAAAAAAAAAAAAAGAGTTTCAAGATTTTTCTTCCGTGTTTTATTGTAACTTGCAAAAATTATCTAGTGATTGCAGGTAGTATTAGGGTATGTTTATATTGACAATTTGAACCGTGTATTTTCCATTTAAATGAGTTGAATTAAAAAAAATTCATTCAAAATAATAATAGAAAAAATTTTAACTCAAAGGGTGAATTTTTTGTTTTGACTAAAGAATGAATTCATATTCAAAGGTATATTTAATTGAATATAAAATAAATGAGCTATCTAAACATATCCTTAATATTACTATGAGTAGTGTTATTTGGCTAAAATTTTTTAACCAAAATTTGGTTAAAACTAGATATATTGTCATTAATGTCCTTATAATATATTGATTTCAAAAAAAATTTTATTTATTTTTAATCTTTTCATCCTATTAAAATATTTAAAATATACCTATTTAATTATTTTGATAATATACATTTTAATCAAAAGCTTTTTCCTATTAATATTATGATTAACTTTACTTTTAAATTATATTTTATTTGAGAAAAGAAAAAATTTCAATTCCCTATAATCCTAGTAATCCAGTCTTCCTATGGCTATATAAATAGAAAGATCTTCGAAAATTGTCCGCTTTTGGATTCGCACTAACTTCGGAGACTTTTTCTCTCACCCATACGAGTCCGTTGTCTTAGGGTTCATGCTTCGCTCAAGGTAATGTTCCATTGCTTTTCTTCTCTGCATTTCCTTCAGCCTAGCAATTGTTTCTAGAAAATTTTCTAATCCTCGATTGCTGTTAAATTTTTAGTCTACCACCTAATATGTATGTTATTGGTCATATAAATGTAACCAATCAGATGCATCATTTTCTTAATTATTCTTCCGGGAGTTTTGAAATTCCACGGCTTTTGTTACCTTATTTTTTCTTGGATGTAGTTTTGAGTTAATAATATATGCTCATCGCAAGGAGTAATGCATAATTTGGTTTCATAATCTTGCATCAAAAGAAATGTTTCAAATTTGTGTCCCTTTTGTAGGTAATATTTCGTTGTTCTGGGGATTGAATTTTTTCTTTTGAGCTCAGTTTTATCCTCGTGGGTTCTGTCTGTTTGGATTTTCTAGGAAATGAGCGTTCTGGGATTTGATATTGGAAATGAGTACTGTGTTGTTGCAGTGGCTAAGCAACGTGGCATTGATGTATTGTTGAATGACGAATCTAACCGTGAAACCCCCTCCGTGGTTTCCTTTGGTGAGAAGCAGAGGTTTATGGGTGCCACGGGGGCCGCCTCTGCCACTATGAACCCAAGATCCACAATTTCACAGGTTAAGAGATTGATTGGTAAAAAGTTCAGGGAATCAAGTGTGCAGGATGACTTAAAATTGTATCCTTTTGAGACTTCTGAAGGACCGGATGGTGGTATTTTGATTCATTTGCAGTATTTGAATGAAAAACATACTTTTAGCCCTGTCCAAATCATGGGCATGTTGTTTGCACATTTAAAGCAGATTGCAGAGAAAAATCTAGAGACACATGTTTCTGATTCTGTGATTAGTATACCATCATATTTCACAGATTTGCAAAGAAGAGCATATCTACGCGCTGCTGAAATTGCAGGGCTGAAACCTTTGAGATTGTTGCATGACTGTGCTGCTACTGCTCTAGGTTATGGCATATACAAGACAGACCTTAATGGGGGTCCAACCAATGTGGTGTTTGTTGATATTGGTCAGTGTGATACTCAGGTGGCTATTGTGTCATTTGAACCTGGACACATGAAGGTATTATCTCATGCTTTTGATAGTAATCTGGGAGGAAGAGACTTTGATGAGGTCTTGTTCAGATATTTTGCTACCAATTTTAAAGAACAGTATAATATTGATGTTTATTTGAATCCTCGGGCCTCAATACGACTGAGGGCATCATGTGAGAAGTTGAAGAAAGTCTTGAGTGCAAATGCAGAGGCACCGCTTAATATTGAATGCTTGATGGATGAGAAGGATGTAAGGGGCTTCATTAAGAGAGAGGATTTTGAAAAGCTATCATTGGAGTTGCTGGAGAGAATCAGTATTCCTTGTCGCAAGGCTTTGGTCGGCTCTGGTCTGACTCTGGAAAAGATTCATACAGTTGAGCTTGTTGGATCAGGCTCTCGTATTCCAGCAATTGCAAAGATTATAAGTTCTGTTTTCCACAGAGAACCTAGCAGGACATTAAATGCAAGTGAGTGTGTTGCACGGGGATGTGCTCTTCAATGTGCAATGCTTAGCCCAGTATTCCGTGTCAGAGAGTTTGAGGTTTGTTTCTGATAATTAGATTTGTGGTTTAGTTTCTTAGATATTCCTTTTCTGCCAATGCTCTTGTCTAAACACTCTTTTGTTGCTATTGAGGTAAGTTCGCTCATTATGTTGTAAAAACTAGAAGTAGCTATCTTGTGGGATTCAATGAGTTAAAATTTCAAATATGTAATGTCTTTTTTAGTTTGTCATTATTTCCTCTCTTTGTGGAAATCTTTTTTTCTTAAAAACTAGTTCAGAACATTATATGGACAACAGATACAGGCAGATAGGCTGTCCTCCAGTTGCAAATCCATTTCTAGTTATTTGGTTTCCATTTGTCAGTGATGATAATTTTAAAGAAGAGTCCTCTAGCAAATCCTACGCTTGTTATTCTGTTTTCCCTTAACAGATGACCTCTGGTTTGATCAGACACTTGAGATTGTGAGAATAGGAAGTGTTGCTCTTCGGGAGGCTTCACATTTTCTCTTCTTTAATGAGCTCCTTCCTGAAGGGAAAGAGCCCATGGCCTCTGTGATTATTGCTTTTTACAGCATTGACACAGCTGTAGTAATGGCCTTCTACTTGGGGAAGCAAAAAGATCCTTTTGCCATGAAGATTGGTTGATTATTATTTCACATTTGTTTGATATTAAGAGAATGCCTCGTTGTGTCATGTGTGCCTTTGTTATTATTCTCCACATTGAATTTTTGCTTTTGATATACTTTACCTGCAGGTGCAGGATTCTTCTCCATTTTCTGTAGGATTTGCTCTTGATGGCGGCCCAATTACAACTCTCTCAAATAGCGTATTGTTTCCAAGAGGCAGTCCTTTTCCAAGTGTGAAAATGCTTTCATTGCGGAGGAGTAATTCATTTCACTTAGAGGCGTTTTACACAAACCAGAATGAGTTGCCTCCTGGCATGTCTACAAAAATTAGTGATATTTCGGTAAATATTTTAGGCATCTTTTCACTTTCGTTGTTCAATATTTACTTGATGTTGGATAAAATATTTGCATTTGCTTGCACCCTATATCTTTTAATCCAATTGCAGCTGCAGAGATTTCTCACTTTAAAATGAAAAACTGGCTGAAGTTTTTTTTCCCTTTTTTTTTGCTGCAACATGTGTGCTGTTTCTTGACTTTTGTTCCTTCCATTGTACTCCTTCAGGTTCCAAGTATTTCTAGATTCTCATTCTTTGCTTGATAATATTGGATGTGTATGGTTTGGCATGTGGATTAAGAAAACAATTAAATAGTCTCTGTTGAGGTGTAACATTCCAAAAACTAAACTATGCTGTATTATAAATGAAAATTTAAAGAACTAATGTGGAAGTTATGGCAGAGTAATAAAGGATAAGGGTAACATGGAAAAAATAATGATATATAACTGTTTTATTTTCCAAAATGACAAATGATAGACAATTTGGGACAAAAAAAATGTTTCTCCAGAACGATACCTATCTGGGAACAGACAGTACCTGGAAAGAATGGATAATGATTGTGGGAATAGTTTAAAGTGTCAAAGTAAATGGGCAAGGTTAGATCTTCCAAGTCTTTAAAACAATTTGAATTTATTTATAACGTCAATTGCATTGCCCTTTTTCCCAACTTTGCTGGATGAAGTTCTCCACATTGAACTGCCATGTTAACTTGAAGGGAGAAGGCCTTGAAAATTCCTTTTCTTAGATCATTCCATCTGAACTGTTATTGTACTTACGATGAAATCACTTGAATGTATTCTAACATGTAAAAGAGATATGGTTAAGATCTATAATATTTTTGCCAATAAAATGTGAATATGAATATTATAGTCTAAATTTGTCTATTTCATTTTCTTTCCTTTTTTTGGTGTGAAGCTAAAAGCATTGCACATTTCTAGTTATCATCCTTTTTTACATTTTTGAAAATGATGAATATAGACATGTTTTATCTGTTTAATGGAAGCTAGTTCAATAATTCAGAAATGAGGGAGAACAAACTGTGAAAAAGAATTGTATTGTTGTTTGTTTATTTTATATATACAGTGCTTTCCAATCATCTGCATGATAAAATTTTGGAGTTCAAACTGATAAGGCTTGTTTTTGCGTGTTTGTTTTCTTTTCCTCTCTCTCTTTTTTTTTTTTCTTTTCCTCCTTTGCTTGGATCTGTCATATTCTTACTGGAGCCTAGAGACTTAAATTATTGATATTCATTTTCCTCATTGTAGAAGTATCTGAAGTTTTAAAAAGGAAAACCTTAAGTAAATCTTTGCTGTTTTTTCAGATTGGCCCTTTCCAAGTTTCACAAGAAGAAAGGGCAAAAGTGAAAGTAAGAGTTCAGCTAAATCTGCATGGCATTGTTACAGTTGAATCAGTCTCAGTAAGTTTGAATCTTTTGTTTTTAAAATTTGTTGCTTATTAATGCCATCAAGTTTCATGGGTCCTTTATCTTTCTTCAGCTGGTAGAAGATCTCGCTGATGGTTCTATTTCACATGATAATGCTTATACTCTATCAGAAAAGACAGAGAGAAGTTATCGACAGTCTTCTCACACAGCAAATGGTCCCGATAATACATACTCTGCAAATTCCAGATCTTCATCTGCAGCTTCTGTAAGTTCAGTCATTAAGATCTGCTTGTATCTTTGATTTAAGGTTTAATTTCATCTTTCTTTTTTTCTGCCATTTCGAGGCTTCTGGTAGCAGGAGTCCAGCCTTTCAATTATGGGCCTGAAAATGATTTCCTGAATATATTGCCATATTTATTTATTTGTAAGTGTGACAAGAAATTTCTTCTCTGAGTACTTAGACATCTTTAATGATCCTTCAACCAAAATACTGATCTTATTGTAAATGTTGAATCAAAGTGTGAACAAATAATACACGAGCGATACAATATTGTCTGCAAAAAAAAGGAGGCTGTTTCCACTGCTTTATCAGTGGTTATCATCGGTTTCCAGTTGCACAATTCCCATTCCCCCACTTTGTCCAATCCCTATGTTTTTACAGACAATATGCAATAAAATTGACTACGTAAAGGAGCTGCTCATGTTCATGCACTAAATATAGAGTTTACACTGGAGATATCTGAATTGATAATGTTTACTGAGTCACAACTATGTTTCTGTATGTTTTATATCCTTGATGTGGATCAGTGCTAACAATGCTACCCTTTCAATAAAGAGGAACAGTGTGAACTTTCAGTTAGATGGATACAATACATTGTTGGTGATCTTGTTAAGCCCATTTCTAGTTAGTTCATTCAAGTGACGAATGTTTATTTATTTGTATAAGCTTATTTTTAATCTCAAGCAAGCAGTTTATTTTCTTGAACAGAGTGATGAAACGAAGAGAAAAAGAGCCACCAGAAGGCATGATTTACCATTTTGTGAAAATGTATATGGTTCAATGACATTGGATGAGCTGTCCAAAGCTCAAGAAAAAGAACAACAATTGGCCCAACAAGACATAAAGATGGAACGAACTAAAGACAGAAAAAACTCCCTTGAGTCCTATGTTTATGAAACACGTAACAAGGTACAATCTTATAAACCAGCTATGCATGTGCTCCATCTGATTTTGAAGCAACAGATATAGCTGATTGAGTTTAGAGAAAATCTAAATTCATGAAGGCCTTTCCCCCTTAGGTGGACAAATATTTAATATTCATTATCATGTTAACTTGAGACAACCATGAAATGTATCCTGTGTTTGATGCACCATTAATTAATTCACTTTTCAAAAGGTAGAACTTTGAAGCTCAGATGATTAAGAAGCAAAAAAAATGATTGGCCATAACTCAGGCCAAATAATTTAGATGTTCAATTTATTTCTTGATTGCATTGGCTTAAGATTTATCATCACTTTCTAAGATGAAAGTGTATGCTGTATGATATGACGGGGCCTTGAATTCTTGACATTGATATTCTTCAAAAAACATGCTAGGAGATGACAGAGCTTGCCTGTAAAGAACATATTGTGCATGTTACCTTTTTGTTAGTCTGCCTAGCATTTCAAAATTTAGATATGAGACACATTGACAAATTTTCATTAGAATTTATTATGAAAAAGGAATATGAGATTATTTTAACAAATTAAAAGCCAACTGATAGTATGGAAATTGTTGGAAGTGCTGAAGTTTGAATAGACATTCTTTGTTGAATTTATTGTATATTGTAGTTGGTTTAAATTTTGAGATGCACGATTTACATCTCTCCTTATTATCATTTTTCTCTTCTTCTGTTATCGTTCCTTTAATTGTGATTTTGTTTGTTCCTGTGATTGTCTGATCAATTTACTGTGAAGATGAGTAAATGTTTTGCAGCTTCTGAATACATATCGGAGCTTTACCACTGATACAGAGAGGCATGGACTTTCTAGTAGTCTCCAACAAACAGAAGAGTGGCTCTATGATGAGGGTGATGATGAGTCTGAACATGTCTATTCTCAGAAACTAGAAGATCTTAAAAAGGTGCTCTATGTTATTCTCCTCTACGGCTCAATTTTGTTCTCCTCTCTAGTTGACATTTAATTATTTTTGCTGCTAATGTTGAGTAGATGGTCGATCCAATTGAACATCGTTATAAAGATGAAGAGGCTCGGGCACAAGCAACAAGAGATTTGTTACATTGTATTGTGGAGCATCGACTTGCTGCAGCGTCACTTCCACCAAGTGATAGAGATGCTGTATGTTCCGTTCCAGAATTTTTGGCTATAGTTTCTTTCTTCTTTTGTTAAATACTTGTACATACGTATGTCTCTGTGTTTCTACTTCATCTTCACTCCTTCATTTGCAGGTTATCAATGAATGTAATAAAGCAGAGCAGTGGCTTAGAGATAGAACCCAGCAGCAGGATTCTTTGCCCAAAACTGCTGATCCAGTGCTCTGGTCGAGTGAAATCAAGAAAAAAGCTGACACTCTGAATGCGTAAGTTTCCACTTTTGATGATGAATTATTACATTAATCCTTATTGTAATCAAGTGCTGAGCTGTTAATTGATCATGTTGCATGCAAACATGTTCCTTGAAATCTTTGAATACAATCGCTGACAAATGACCTTTCTTTTGTCATCTTATGTCTGTTCTTGAGCACTGGTCTCCTAATTATAACCTAAAAACT
>JAWZTD010000001.1:5007991-5018156 GCA_035221335.1 Echites panduratus | reverse complement strand
TAATATTTGTTATCATATTATATGGTTTATATAAATTTACTTTTAACTAATTTCATTTGAAAGGTTAGTTGATATATATTAATATTTAATAATTGAATTGAATTTGAAGAATTTTTTATGAAAAAATTATGTTTATGAAATATTATTAACTGATGTATTTTATGCCTTCTTATATATATAAATATATATATATATATTTAATTAATAAGGGATTAGATGTCGTCTCTTTTGTTTTCTTTTGACAAGGCAATTATAAATGATTTTTGATAAGTTTTTTGAAAAAGAAAATTAATTCATTTGACATTTCAATTTATTTTTATAATAGATTTTCCTTTTTTTTATAATTCCTTTTTAATTTTTTCAATTATTTACCTTTTACAGACAACACATTTTAAAAAATTGTAAAAAGCAGAGCTCCCATGGAGTAATGAGAGTATATTCTTTTTCTTTTATATAAATATTAAAAATAATAGCTAATGTTGTATTCAATTTCAAACTATTTTTGATAATATCAATTTAAAAATTATGAAATTTGAAAAATGCTACTAAAAAAATAAAACCAAGTTGAATTTTAATTGTAATAACCAATAATTAACTATTCTTAATTAAAAAAAAAAAAAAACACACACACACACACACACACACACACACACCACTCTGGTAACTGGAGAATGCCAATTGCCAAATTTCAAATCCCCTTTCAACATTTTGCCTCCGGGATCCCTTCGAATTCGTTCAATTATTCGTCGCTTCTGCAGGTCAGTCTCTCCCATTTCCTCCTCGGTTATACCCATACGCATCAGGTTCTTGATTTTGATACGGTTGTATTAGAAATAGATTGCTCTGTCATATTTTCAGAATTCTGATGTGATTTTCGGTTTTCTTGATTTATGTATTCCGAAGTTTAATCTTCTAACACCTGTGCTTCTTTTTCTTCTTTTTAATTTTTTTTTCTTTCAATCAGATAAACCCTAGATTGCTCAAATTTTAATTTTAATTTTATTTTCTTTCTGGGTTTTTAACGGTGTGTGGTTTTAGGGTCTCTAGTAGTCTCGGGTATATTGTATTTGATGCAAATACATGGATTTTGGTTGATTAGGTTGAAAATGTTTCTAAAATTGTGAATTGCTTAAATAGGTGACCACTTTACTTTATGCCGTCTTTTTTATGACTCCGATTTTATCTGATAGTTGAAAAAGCATTGATATCTACGAGTATGATTCTACATAGGACGAATTGCCTTTTCCTTTATGAATGATAGCAATTATTATTGGCATTTGATTACTTCTGCTGCTTCTTTTGGCATGAGGATGTCATTAGGTCCTGCAAGATTTCACAGTTGAAGAGAAATTGTTGATGGGGAGAACTAATTATTCCAGCAGCAGTTCTCGTAGTTAGAGGTTGGCAAAGTAGTATTCATATTCCAATATCAAAAAACAAAAAAGTTGTTCTGTGTGTTGATGTTGTATTGGCATATGCTGACTGTTTCAAGAGAGCATTCTTAGGTCGGCCCTGCAGGTGGGCCCAGTAGTGGAGATTTTGTAGTCAGTAATGCTGTCTTGAAGCCTATTATAGTCTGTTTTGGTGTGTAAAGAATGGTTCTCATAGGAGATTATGAAATGTTAGTAGAAGTCATAGATTTTCTTTTCCATCATTTAACAGAAGTTTGTGAAAAAATCTCCCACAGCACACATCTTGGAGCTTACTGGCTACTCTATGGTGTTCATGGATGATTTCTATTTATTGAAGTCTCAATCTCCATATTTATTTATTATGCATCATTTTATTACGGTTAAAGAGAGTGAAGATATTTGACCATATGATTAACTTTTAATGTTTGTACTGGCTAGAATATCCTGCAGAACTAATTTGTTTTGCTGTCTTTGTTTGATTATCATTTTCAGAGTATTAGATTGGTTTCCTTGGATCCATGAAGGATACAAGGTAGTTGCTTCAGAACTTGTGCACAAGCAGTCATGAAACTAGATGCTGGCCCAGTTTTGATTTTCCCCTCCTCTCTCTGTATAGTTTATCTTCAACCATGATATCAAGTGAGGTTGAGGATGTCAATGAGCATAATGCTCTTCCTACTAATGCTGGCTTAGCTGGAAGCAGGGAAAATCCCTCGGAATATGAGGTTAATGCAGAAAAGGGTGAAAATGCAGAGGCTATTCGTACTGAGGGTGAGGGTAGAGATGATGATGAAGACGATGATGAAGACGAGGATGTAGATTTCAATCCTTTGCTCAAAGAAACTCCTTCGCAAGAAGCTTCTTCTAGCCTGAGCTCTGAAATTGAGGGTTTTGAAGCTGACAGTAGGGGAAATGTTACGAATGCCTTGGCTGCTGATTCAAAGGCAAAACTGCTCAACCCAGCTCATGACTCCCCTATTGGAGACACTGACCAGGGTGAGGAGATTGTTACCCAAACATCACGGTCTTCTGTGTGCACACATCAGAAATGCATTGATAGTGGTGCAATACATGGAGAGAGTGATGGATCAAGCAACAAAGTGCACATTAATAATGATTTTGCAGTTGAGGAGCTCAACAATTTGGAACATTCCAAGAAGCCTGTCATGGATTTGGATGATGACACTGCAATATGCATGCGCACAAGAGCTCGATATTCACTTGCTAGTTTTACACTTGATGAACTTGAGACTTTTCTTCAAGAAACTGATGATGAAGATGACCTTCAAAATGTCGATGATGAAGAGGAGTACAGAAAATTCCTTGCAGCTGTTTTGCAGGGAGGGGATGATGACTCTCAAAATGTGCAGGAAAATGAAAATGTTGATGATGAAGATGAAGAGAATGATGCAGACTTTGAGCTTGAGCTTGAAGAAGCCCTTGAGAGTGATGTTGATGAAGATGCACGAGATGAAATTCAAGAGGCATATGAAGCTGTTGGTCGACGACCCAAAACTAGGCAGAATAAACGGCAGAAAGCTTCCACTGAGAGGAACAAGAAGCTTTTGGGACAATTGAAGAGGCCACTGCGTCCTCTTCTACCAAATGCAATAATAACAAGGGAATCTTTTTCAGCTCTTGATGGAAAAACTTTCATGCTTAACCATGCCACAGACCTTTTTCCTCCAGTAAATGATGGAACTATAAATGGATTTACTCTGCACCAGATAGGGCAATTGCATTGTCTAATCCATGAGCATGTGCAGCTTCTCATTCAGGTGTTCTCTATTAGTGTGCTTGAGCCTTCTAGACGACACATTGCTGCTAAAGTTCAAGAAATGATTTTGGAGATGCTTTGTATACGCGATCATGTATTATCATTTAGGAGGTTGCCCTATCCTAGTTTTTGCTTCCTTCCTCCTCATGTTCACCCATCTGTGCCAGATGAATCGTCCAATCTTGTGGTTGCACCATGCATCAATGAATCTTCTTCTGTTGTTGATGTATTTAGAAGATGTCCTTCAGGGAATAATATGGTGCCTCCTGATATCATTTCCACATCAAAAGGAAGACGTGATTGGCCTCGTAACGGACATAATCCTGAGGGTTCTTCTTGGGTACCTTATGTAAATGCTCCTGTAATCTCTGTTCTGGATGTCGCTCCACTCAGATTAGTTGGAAGTTACATGGAGGAGGTTTCTGGTGGTAAGTTTCCTAAAAACATGATCTCTGGAATTTCTTTCTGATTTATATGCTTGTTGAGATCATGTATTCAATAGTTTTTTATGTTTTTGTTTTTTTATCTACTTGAAACCTTTTATGTAAAAGAGAAAAAATAGAAATTCCCGAATCTATTATGTACTAATTTGGAGCCTCAACAGTTGTGCAAGATTATCATAGGCTTCAAGTGGGTATAGCTTGTGACTCGCGCTTTGAAAAAGAACCATTGTTCCCTCTACATAATTCTCAAGCTTCTGTTGAACTGAGTGATCAAGCTCCAAGAATTGCTAATGCATCTTCTAATACGGTGCTCTCACCATCTAAAAGTGATCAAATTCCTAGAAGGACAATGGCTTCTGCACTAGTTGAGAGGGCAAAAAAGCAATCAGTTGCTCCAGTTCCGAAGGAGATTGCTAAGTTAGCACAGAGATTTTATCCACTGTTTAATCCTGCCCTTTATCCTCATAAGCCACCTCCTGCTCCTGTTGCAAATCGTGTTCTATTTACTGACGCAGAGGATGAGTGAGTTGTATGCTTTCTTTTACTTTTGTCCATTTATATGTCCTGATCTTGAGATGCTTTTCTGTTTGATTGGGAGTTCTTTATGCCAATGTTCGCTCTTTCCCTTTTTTTTTTTTTGTAGCAACTAGATTCAGATTTCCCATCTATACCAGCACTTTGTATTGTTTGTTTTGTCATTCCTCTTGAGTATCTTATGTTCATCCTCCTCCTTATTGTCTGCTTTTCTGGGAATGAATTTTTTAGCTGAGTCTTAGGTGCTACTTAGTTTATATTGCAATTGGATATGCGTTTTCTTAACCTTCTTGGAGTTTGATTTTATATTTGAGTGTTTTCATCCACCCTGCTATTACTGATGTTAAAAGTGGACTTGAGGCCACTGCAGCCTTGGCATTAGAAATTCACACTTCACAGCTGGAGCATGTATGCATGCCTCCTCAAAAACTAAAAAGAGTGAGTTATGATTTATACTTCGTTAGACAGTGAGATACTCACCTAACATATTATCAGTCAAGCATGATAATATCCTTATTCGATGGGCTTTTTCTTGGCATCATTTACACATATGTATCCATGTTACTGTTATTATTGGTGATCAAATGTAATTGGAATAAATTTGAAGCTTGGTGCATCTTAGGTTATTGGCATTGGGCTTGATGGAATATAATACTGACTGGAAGGCGATTCAGCAACGCTTTCTTCCTTGCAAGTCAAAGCACCAGGTGATTTCCTAGAACCTAGTGAGCCACTTCTGTTTTGCTTCTCTTTTTCTTATTTTAGAATTTGATACAAGTTTTATTATCTGTGCAAATAACATTACACTTAATTTAGAATTTTTCCTAGCTTTGTAAAAGTTTTTATTTAATTTGTTGAGCATAATAAACTTTCATGCAGATATTTGTCAGGCAAAAGAATCGTTCATCATCTAAAGCACCTGAAAATCCAATAAAGGTTGGTGAGAATTTACTGAATCGAGGTTCCTCTGATTAATCTACTATTTTGTGTTGGTTGAACATCATTAAACCTTCGTTATTAATCATTTGAACTAGTTACCGAAGCTTGTGGTCTCCCAAACATGAAAATTCAGGAGAACACAAACCAAAAAACTGAAACTAGTAGTTCTAATAAATTTTTTCTCCATTGACAGGTTCAGAAAGTCGGTCAAGAAGCTATCTTCCAAATTATGTTCTAGCTGCTGCAAATTTATTCTAGGATAGAGCATTTAGCATGGCTTGCTTTTGAGAAGAGAAATAAGAACTTAAGATCTTAAAACATGGGCAAATGGATAAACTATGTTCAGACATATAGGATATCAATTCGGTCAGATTTAGTGATAGTTTTCCATCATTTGTTAATATGGACAAACAGATAAACCATGCTCAAAAATTGCCCTATATCATATCATACTGGCATGTCAATCAGAGTTTAGTGATTCAACACTGTATGGGTTACTGATAAAACTTAAATTATGACACTTGCTGTTAAATTTTCCTTTTTGTAGGTGGTACGTAGAATGAAGAATTCTCCCTTGACAGCAGAAGAGATAGTGCGCATACAAGAGGTGACTATATATTTTGTTATGGATATAAATCAGCCATCTCTTTGTCTTGTATAGTCATCTGATTTTGGTAAACACAATTCTGAATTATTCAGGGATTGAAGACATGCAAACGTGACTGGATGTCAATATGGAAGTTTATTGTACCATATAGAGATCCTTCCCTGCTCCCTCGTCAGTGGCGCATTGCTAATGGAACTCAAAAGTCATACAAATCAGATGCAAACAAAAAGGCAAAGCGACGGCTATATGAATTAAGACGAAGAAATTGCAAACCTGCAGCTTCAGTCAACTGGCATTCATCTTCTGAAAAAGAGGTCTGCTACTTCATTAATGACATTTACATTTTTCCACCATTGATTTCCAAATATCTGTATGGCTTGTATTTTAAAATCATGTTATATGGGATGATAAGTGCTCCATGAAGACCTTTAGCTTGTATATGGTACATGTAGGTCTTGCTTGAAATGTTACCATATTTACATGGGTTCTCAAAAGCCAAGTCTTCATCTAAACCTACTAAAACTTACCAAACATTGTCAAGTGACTTTATAGTCCCTAAGGATATACTGTCTTGGCAGTAAAACAAAATAAAGAAAAATACATATTTCACAAAGGAAAACAAAAAGAATTTTAAAACATTTTGATTATCATCATCTCCATTTAAATGCTTTCTGGTTAGCTGGTTTATATACTGATTTTCTGCAATTGTGCATCCAAAGCTGTGACAACCCTCCCATTTTTCAGGTGAACTTGTCTAGTTGACCGGAGTCAGATTCTTTTAATCATACTTGTTGTGATTCATGTTTTTCTTTTCAATTTTTTGACAAGTTCTGCTAATTCAATCCAAGCGGCTGCTTTGACAATCTATATGCTGCAGCAACTTATTTAAATCTGTGAACTGCAGGACAATAACACTGCTAAAACTAGTGAGGAAAATAGAAAAGGCAATAATCAAGCAGATAGAGAAGATGAAGCTTATGTTCATGAGGCATTTTTAGCAGATTGGAGACCAGCCTCTTCAAATGTCACATCCAAAAGTCCTGGCTTAAAACCAGGGGAAAATCCCCTTCATATTCGACCACTGTTGCCAGAGAGCTCTCAAGTCAGACAACTTGGAAATAACAGAGGAAATGGAGATTTGCAACTGCCAGTTTCCAATGAGTTTCAAACTGTTGCAAGGTATTGTCTGCATTATCTGCTCATTGCAGCCCTCTTTCAAAATTTCTTTTTGCAATCACATCATAACTCTTTTCTTTTTCCATTTTTCCATTCCATTGGATATTTTTATTCTATACTTGAAGGTCTCCCTCCGTCTCCCTTTCTTGCTCTCGAGCATACCGTGGACGGAGATTTAATCATTCCCGTTTGGTAAAGTTAGCTCCAGACCTACCTCCTGTGAATCTTCCACCTTCTGTCCGTGTAATGTCGCAGTCAGCTTTTAAGAGCTATCACGGTGCAACATCTTCAAAGGCTTCTGTTATTCCTGGAGCAGAAACTGGTGTTCCAAAAGTGACAAAGTGCACCTCAAATTTGGGTCTAATTTATGCTGCAAAAGCAGGACAAGTTGGAAATGCTTTAGTGAGTATTGGCTCTGGTAACCAGCATTCTGTGATCAGGAATAAGCAAGGGGCAGAAGAAAAAGACGAGTCAGATCTTCAGATGCATCCTTTACTCTTCCAGACCCCTGAAGATGGTCATTTTCCGTATTATCCTTTGAACTCCAGTGCAACTACTTCTAGTTCTTTTAATTTCTTTTCAGGAAGTTCACCCCAGTTGAATCTGACTCTGTTCCATAATCAGCGCCCTGCAACCTATGCAGTTAATTTTCTTGAGAAGACACTGAATCTTAAGGAATCAACTTCATCTTTTGGGGTTGAGTTCCATCCTCTTCTGCAAAAATCTGATGATATAATGGTGGGTGTGAAATCTACTCCATTATCTTCTGCTAATCTAGACTCCTCTGAGGATGGACGTGCTCAGTTAGCTAGGACCACTACAATATCACATGTTAATAATAGTTTGTCAACTGCCTCAGCTAGACCTGTTAGCCCAAATGAAAAGATTAATGAACTTGATTTGGACATTCGCTTAAGTTGCACAGGCAAAAGGCAAAAGGTTCTAGGTACCTGCAATGTAAACGAATGTAATACGGATAGAGCAGCAACAAGCCCTCTGGATTCTAGCAGGCTAGAATCTGTTCCTACCGCGTGTACTCCAGACAGAACAATTAGCAAGTTAGCATGCATCAATGCATTGAATGTTTTGGGTGATGGAAGCAATCAAAACAATGTTGATAATAACGAAGATCAGTCTCTTCCAGAAATTGTAATGGAACAGGAAGAGTTAAGTGATTCTGAGGATGAAATTGGAGAAAATGTGGAGTTTGAGTGTGAAGAGATGGCAGACTCAGAAGCAGAGGAGGGATCTGATTCAGAGCCTGTTACTGACCTCCATAATGAGGTATGGTTCCATTATTATCCATATCATGTCTCAACTGCCAACTGCTTGAATTTTGAAAAGATGATACTGCCACGGTGCCACTAGTACCTTCTCTAATGTAATTTTTGCAGTAATGCATTTACTTTTCTCATTAGCTGCATAAATTAGCACAGGAGGCTTTGCAGGAGCTGAAAAGTTTATGGTTAGAACCAAAAGAGAGTGACATTATAGCATATGCTTGCTATTCAGATATGTAGGGCACTGCTACTGAAGGCAAACTTCTACTTTCAATAAATTAAAACATTTCCTACCTCTTTGGAGAACCTGTAAGAAATATTCTTCAATCAAATTGAGTATGACTTCTGTGCTAAACTTTATCTGATTGCGCTATGCTATATCTTGTGGCACCAATTCTGGATCTGTTTGCTAGAGTTGCTATGGAAGTGAATTTCTTGCATTCTTCCCGATGAAAATCTTTTGCTAACATTTTGGTTGTTTAACCTTCTTTTTCCTCTATTGATACATGATTAGGAGGTGGAGAATGTTGATATTGATGCAGATATGGATGATGCACAATGTAAGCCAAATGCGGGTGGTGACCCAGATGGAAAGGTCTGTGACACATCAGAAGACCACATGAAGGACACAAAACTAGATAATTCCCCCAGTTCTTTACGCTTGCATTTGTATCCATGTCCTCTAGCTTCTCCTCCAACGGAGAACAAGATAGATGTTTCAAAGCAGCCTAGAAGTTCATGTAGCAGAAAATACTCTTCATGTTCCAATAGGAGAACTGAGAATGCGACACCGGATGCAAATCATGCAAAACTGTCAAAGCAAGCTCCGGACCTAACACAACGACCAAATCTGAATTC
The DNA here is from genome assembly GCA_035221335.1 of Echites panduratus. NCBI lineage: Eukaryota > Viridiplantae > Streptophyta > Magnoliopsida > Gentianales > Apocynaceae > Echites > Echites panduratus. The sequence goes on along the minus strand of JAWZTD010000001.1, from coordinate 5,009,130 downwards.
AATTGTCATGCCATTGCCAGCAGGGAAGCCCAGAAAACGTCCATGTGGTACAGATCCTCCTCCTAGCAGGAGCGGACCAACAAGAAGAAAATCTGGATTGAATTCTGATATGAACTCATCAAGCTCCAAGCATGTGAGTAGAAGCGAACCTGGTTAACGGTGGCTCATGAAGTTTTGGTGATCAGCCTTCTACTGTTTATCAATGTGCACCAGGTTGGTCTGTTGAACATTAGCATTTGAGTTGCATAGATGGGTTGTTATATTTGTTTATAGGTTTTAGTTAATTTTGTTAAACAAGTTAGAAGAGTAGGTGTAGCCAAATTCATGTATACTTTTTTAAACCTGCAAAGATATATGCATAAAATATGTAGAAAGAATGTTTGTCAATATAAGAATTGGGAAAAAAAAGAAGAAAAAAAGGCCCTTTTTATTGTGGTTTTCTTTCAACCGATATCTAGATTATTTTGGGTCAATATATCCGGTGAGATCTTTTAGAGGATCATCCTTAAGGGGATGACTTTTGTCATTTTGTTGATTTGAATTTATGACCTTCAGTTACACTTGTGTGTGTAGAAGTGTGTGTTTTTAATGAGTGAAAATACTAATCATTACCGAACCTTTGGACATCCCCAAATGATCGATTACAAAAAGATCTTAAAAATTTTATATCTGTTTATAGGAATTCCAAGAAAATGGTTACTGAAGTCGACTTGAGGTTTGAGATGGCGGTAATCGTCTCCCTTCTAAATTCAAGAGTTTAAACTAATCACCCGTGATAGAAAATTTTAATTAATCTATGGCAGACATTTAATTTGAATGGATGTATTATTCCATATTACATAATTATATATATATGTCTTAAAATTAGTATTTATTTTTAGGGTTTAAGGTTATAGTCCCATTTTATTTTTATGCATGAATTATAATTTTTGTATAAAATTGCATTATTCAGTTATTATACATTATATTTTTGATAATCTCATTAACTGTGTGAAATCCATTTTGGTTCGGTCTAAATCTTATAATACATATTTATGTGTCTAATATTTTAAATTTTGGGATAAGGAAATCACAATATATATATATATATATATAAATTAGATCTTGGCTCGATTTCTCTTATAAGATTAGAAATTGGT
>JAWZTD010000001.1:4985434-4996878 GCA_035221335.1 Echites panduratus | reverse complement strand
AATTTTTAATATATAATAATCTCAGGAATAACTATATTAATAAAATGATAAATTAATAACTTTTATATATTTATTATGAAGTCAAAATGAAAGTCGAAGTCACTCCAAGTTCAAGCCCTGGATAGGCCGATGGCGCTCCTGCATCAACTTCGTGTCTAACGAAGCCCTTAATTTACATCTGTTTTATCTTCACATGACACAGGGCCCACATGATTTCCAAATTCATGGCCAAAATAAAAAAGAAAAAATAAAATAGTCTTGAAATTGAAAATAAAAAAAATAAATAATTCAGGATCTGTAAGCTACAGCATGGCCCAAGAAGTAACAAACATCACCGCCGTTCATCTGCGTTCTGACAATTATTAAGATGGCAGAAAACTGAGGGAAATTATTCTCAGCCGTATTGCACGATTCGTTCGAATCGATGACATGGTAGGTCGTCGCAGAGGATAACTCCCTCAATTTAAGGCGGAGATTTTATGGGACTCCCCTGATCAAATTGCTTCCTCAGAAATTTCAGGGACCACATATATATATATATATATATATTACGGTGCTTAGTGGTTTAGGAGGTATATATAACCGCACCCTATATAATATAATATTGAGGCTACCCTTCGTTTTTTGGATTTTTTTTCTTTTAATAAAAAAATTCTTTAATAATCGAAAACATCACATCATAATCACATAACCGGAAGAAACTTCTGAAATGGTACTATTTTTATGTACACAACAGATACAGAGAGATTTGATTGTATTAGTAATTAATAAAGGGGATGTTTTTTTTGGTGAAGCACAAAGAGTTCACATTCTTTAGAAGGCAACCCAGAATCAGATATGCAGGTGCCAACACAACTACAGAAACCATTGAGTTGTAGGCCAGAGTTTAGTTGCGGGAACTACTCCAAGATCATATCTTTTCTGGGATTCATCCCTCGTGGAAGCACAAGCCTGTCCTTACAAGTAACTCTACTTAATCACATATATATATATATTAAATTTCTACTTTCGGTTGAATTATGTGTATTTTATATATCAGCCCTTGGTGATGTCATCTGTTTCTGTTGGCCGTTTATTGTGATTTTGAGCAGAGCCCCGCTTGAATGGTTTTACTCGGTGAAGTTGTGTTCAGGATAGGCGTTTTCTGAGATCTTTTTTGCAATGATTGTTTATGTGCAAGTGAAAAATTAGGTTCATGCTTTGTATTTGCAATTTTGCATATGGTTGTACCCTTTATTGGGTGGGGTTGATTTTTTTTTTTTTTTTTTTTAAGCTTTTAGGAGCCCTTTCTTGAATCACCTTTGAAGATTATCTTCTTGAGTCTTTTTTTATTCAAATGCCTTTATTATTCAATTGGAATGCATTACTCACTTTAACTGATATACTAGACAATTTATGCAGTCTTCTTCACGGAGGAGGGATAATGCATTGGCTGGGGTTTCACGGCGGATTACAGCAAGTGCGGGTTGGCTTCTTTGATTGGCAAATTTTAATTTGAACTCTTATTTCTAAACCACTTTTTTCTAAATTTCTGAGTTTTAAAACTTCTAATTTTGTAGATTTTTCAAGGAGGCGGCAAAGAAGAGTATCATCTCCTAGAAATGAAAGCTCCTCTCCTAAGGGATTTGTGCCAAGAACGCAGGTAGGGACAAGCACCCAGAAAAAGGATCAGAAAAACAGCAGTGGGAAAGAAGATCCTATTGATTTACCCGCTAGAGATTTTACTGGGGCCAGTAAAAATATAGTTGAAAACAAGCAGGAAGAGAATGATGATGTTGTTAAGGTAAAGAAAAATGAGGACGAAATTAAAAATGAACGTGTGAATGTTGTTAAGGAGAAATCGTTGACCATGGAGCCTGTATCTATTGGTACAATAACTCAATGGATAGAAAACGGAAGAATTAGCCCCCTTGAGTCAGAAACTACAAGGGAAGTACGAAAGAATGATGTTGATACTAGTGTAGGTAGAAGAATTTCATTGGGAAATGACCAATTAAGTGGTGTTAGTGTGGCTGAGGCCGAAAAAAAAGACAACAGTAAAATGGACAATTCACAGGAATTGAACACTTCAAGAAAGGATACTGGTGGTTCTATAAATACTAAAATTCCAAAAGGAAAACAGACAGATACAAGTAATGAGGTCAAACAAGATAAAAGCATTGAGATCGATCAGTCAGAAAAATCAATAGCCACTGAGAAAAGCTACAATGTAAACCATATTGAAAGTACTGAGGTTATCAAGGGCGCAAATGAAGACCAGTCCAGGACTTTGGAATTTGTTCAGGATGATGACATAATATCTGAACAAAAGAAAGCAAACAAGTTAGAGTTGGAGATGGAAGAAAATTTGCATAGGCAGGCAGTGGAAAGGCTTGCTGAGGAAAGTTTTCTGAAAGGAAACAAGTTATTCTGTCATCCTGAGGTGGTAAAGTCTGATCAAGATATAGAAGTGTTCCTGAATAGAAGTCTCTCCACATTGAGGAATGAACCAGAAGTTGCAATCATGGGAGGCTTCAATGACTGGAAGTGGAAATCTTTTACAATGAAGCTGAACAAGACCCATCTTAGTGGGGATTGGTGGTCTTGTCATGTTCAAATTCCCAAGGAAGCATACAAGATGGACTTTGTATTCTTTAATGGGAAAGATGTCTATGATAATAATGACAAGAAAGATTTTTCCATATCCGTTGAAGGTGGGATGGGTGTGCTTGAATTTGAGGATTTCTTGCTGGAGGAGAAACACAAAGAATTGGAGAAGCTTTCCAAAGAGAAAGCTGAAAGGGAAAGGCAAGAAGAAGAACAAAGGAGAATAGAAGCAGAAAAAGCTGCAAGGGAAGCTGATAGAGCAAAGGCCAAAGAGGAGGTTATAAAGAGAAGGGAATGGTTGAACGAGTTGATAAAAAAGGCAGTTAAGTCCATTGACAATGTTTGTTACATTGAACCTCGTGAATTTAAAGGTGAAGACAAGGTCAGATTATTCTATAACAGGAGTGCACGTCCTTTAGTCCATGCCAATGATGTGTGGCTGCATGGAGGCCACAATAATTGGAAGGATGGGCTGTGTATTGTTGCTAAGCTTGCCAGAACTGATAGAGAAAATGGTGATTGGTGGTATGCTGATGGTAAGTAGAGTTTTCTATTACCAGAGAGGTGACATATTGGTTATGGTAATTTAGTAGGACTTGCAGGATATGTGAACTTAAGATTTAATTGGATAAGTAAGATGTGGATTCAATCCTTAAGGCACGCTCCAATGGTGATAAAGTTAGGTTTGTCTTCTAGAAATGTAAGTCTGCAATGGTGATAATAGGAATATGTTGGTTATACCTTTTTTACACTTATCTTTTTGGTAGGTCTAGCTCGTTCAAAAATAGAACTGGAATAGTGAGAACATGAATCTGTTTACCCATGTCCTCAGGATCTCAAACTTTTTCTTTGTCATAGTTTCTACTTTTCACTTTATCCTGTTATTGACTATTTCACCTGATCAACTTCTGGTCTTTGTAGTTGTCATACCGGATCGAGCACTTATATTGGACTGGGTTTTTGCTGATGGTCCACCTCAACATGCCAAAGTCTATGACAACAATGGTTCTAAGGATTTCCATGCTATTGTTCCCCAAGGTGTTCCTGATGAACTTTATTGGGTTGAGGAAGAACATCAAATATTCCAGAAACTTCAAGAGGAGAGGCGATTGAAGGAAGAGGAAATTCGGGCCAAGGTCAATTTCCGCAAAACTAAACCAAAAGTTTATGAGTTCAACTTTGACATCTTTACTCTGTGTCAGACTTTTAAATGCTTCACTCAATTGGTTTACTTCTAATTCAAAATGACTTGTTTTAACATTTTATTGACAAGGAAGGAAATGATTAGGTTTCTCTCACTTTCTCTTTGTATACCTCTATTATTTATGATTGGCCTTTAGCATATATGTCTATTCCAACTAGAAGCCTAGAAAAGTTCCTCATGGAGGGAGTACATAAGCAAGCAAATTGCCCTAAATGGATAGGAAGTATTTCTTTATATTGTTGACCAAAATGGCAACTGGTTCCACCCTTTTGATTGGAAGAAAAGTCTTATGCTGGATTCTGGAACAAAATTCTGTCTCCTCAAAGAGGAAAAAGTTGAACAATTGAGCCATTATTTTGCTAAGTTTTCCTTCTTTTTTAATAATTTCTTTTACGATTTCTGTCTTCAGGTTGAGAAGACTGCACGGCTGAAAGCTGAAACAAAGGAAAGGACTCTGAAAAACTTTCTGTTGTCTCAGAAGCATATAGTTTACACAGAGCCTCTTGATGTCCAAGCTGGAAGTGCTGTGACAGTTCTTTATAACCCTGCCAACACTGTGTTGAATGGAAAGCCTGAAGTTTGGTTCAGATGCTCATTCAACCGTTGGACACATCGTATGGGTCCATTGCCACCACAAAAAATGTTGTCTGCAGAAAATGGCTCTCATGTTAAAACAACAGGTGAATTTTAAGTAATTCAAATTTTGAACACTTTCTAGCAACTCCTTTTAGATGTCAGGAATATCTATATTCATGTGTTTTACTGAAAGTGTTAATTTCCTCTTTTCTTTGCTGTTTTTGCAGTTAAAGTTCCTTTGGATGCATATATGTTAGATTTTGTGTTCTCTGAAAAAGAGGATGGTGGAATATTTGACAACAAAAATGGCATGGATTACCACATCCCTGTTTCTGGAGGAATCACAAAGGAACCCCCACTGCATATTGTTCACATTGCAGTTGAGATGGCACCAATTGCAAAGGTAAAATGTAATGGTTTTCTAGTGATGAAATATATATTTTTTAACACATTTTATGTTAACTATCTTTTTTGCAGCTACTTAAGGAGACAGTTTATTAACTCTCTGTGTCTTTTGATCAGCTAAGCATTGTTATTTGTTTATACTTTTGATAATTAAGGAAAGAATTCTACTGATGCCATTGCAGTTGAGTTATGTCATTAGGTTGGTGTTGCAATTGAACTCAAAAATTACATAACTTAAGGCAGTTCTATTTTGGTTACTTGTACTTTCTGATGTGAATTTGGAGTGCTATTAAAATTTTAAAACGGGATGGCTGTGGATTCTCACTATTTGCCTAGTCTTCCCGGTAATGCATTGAGTCAAATCAGACTGCAGATATAAGCTTGAATACCCCCTTTATGTAAATACAATTGAATTATATACAAATTAATTGCTTGGGTAGAACAAACTAAAGATAATATTTTTTATTGCTTCACTTTTTAACTTCCATGGACCAGGTCTTTTTATATTATAGTTTATTTTGGTGACCTAGAAATTAAATTAAGCAACTCTGTCTACACTGCCGCTTTTATATTATCTATTGAATTGAAAACAAAGAAGATAGTTCTCTTCTGTTTGGAATAAAAAATTTATTTGATGTAGAGAAGGTTATTGATACATAGATTCTTATGCCTCCTAAATCATATACCTGAAATCCATTAAGATTAGTTTTTTCTACATGCATTCAGTGTGTTTTGTCAACACACAATACTACAAAATAATCGTAATAGAATCATAACAGTATTCCTTCTTTTGCAGGTGGGAGGCCTGGGCGATGTTGTAACTGGTCTTTCCCGAGCTGTTCAGGACTTAGACCATAATGTTGATATTATCCTTCCAAAGTATGACTGCTTGAAGCTAAACCATGTAAGCATTGATCTATTACATGAGGTCTTTGGCACCTCTCACTTTGATCTTCGTGGTCTTCAGTAATGAATTAATGATCTATCTTATATGTTTCTGTATCTTAGTACCCCATTCATGTCATTTTCTTGTAATCGTACTGGTAGTTGATGCTTCCTGAGGATATATATTTTTCATAGTTTCTGTGCTGGTGGTTTTTAATAAATCTAAATACTGAAGTTTGGTTTTGATGAGGTTACCGGAGTGGAAGTAGAAGCATTACAAGTAGTGATGTCGGAAGTGTATCTTTTAATTGCCCCTTAAAAAACGGAAAGTGAAACAAAGCTCATTTGACTTGGAGTTGATCTATGGATGGTAACTCCAATGAATTCAGTTTGCATGACATGTAACACAAATAAAAGAAGAATTAAAGAAACCATTCCAGGTCATTATTAGACTTGCACAACTATGACTTTTTTGAAGTTCACATATTTACTTTCCTCCGATTTGTTCTAATCCTATTGAACAATAGTATCCTGGTCGTAATGCAAATATCCATTCAAATATTTTTTTGAATGTATTGGTCAGACTAATTCATAAATTACCATAATCATGTTATTTTTCAGAAAATATTGTCTGGCAATTTATTTACCATTTTTTTATTTTGGGATGGTCCTATTAATTGTTTGTGTCCCAAAACAGGTTAAGGACTTGCATTTTCAGACGAGCTATGCATGGAGTGGGACAGAAATAAAAGTTTGGTTTGGGAAAGTGGAAGGTCTTTCTGTCTATTTTTTGGAGCCTCAAAATGGGTAATCACTTTTCTTCATGTGTAAATATAGTTTCCCTTATATGGACTCTTCATACAGTGTTTCTGCTTGTTTATCTCCTTGAAGAAATACACTATTTGACAACCTGATTTAATCAAAGAAGACATAATTGACAACCTGATTATCTACTCAGAGAAATACTCTATTGATGACCTGATTTATTCAAAGAGTACATAACTGACAACCTGATCTACCCAAAGAGTACATATATTTAACCAACTTGTCCAACTTCTTGAAGCAAACCTTCTCTATGCTTCTGTTGAGATACTTAGATGCAAAGTACTGCATTGTCTTTATAGCTTACATTGAGATACTTTTCTTTCTGCATTTTGCATCATAATTTGTTAAGCAGGTGATGTTATCAGACCATATTTCAGGGGTCAGAAATCAACTCATAGGGTGAGGGGCATTGAAAAGATTTCTTGTCATTGCTCCATAGTTAAAACATTAGCATTCCAAAATCACATTCAACCCCAACCACCTAATCAAGACTTACCAAACCAAATCTTCATTTATTTCTGGCTTTTTAAAATGGGTAAAATGCACCAGATACCCTCCCAACTTTCTAGAATTATGGTTTTTGCCCTCCAACTATCAAAACATACTAAAAATTACCCTTCCGTCTGTATTGGGCGTTAACCCTGACAGAAGCAGCCCTTGTGCCATCCACATCATATTTTACAGGGGTAATCTTGTCCATCAAATTTCTCTCTTTTTTTTCCTTTCTTCCTTTCTTCTTCGCCTTCTTCTCCACATGATGTGTTGAATCAAATCCATTTTGATTTGAACCCAAAATTATCCTATCAATATCTGTACTAAACGCTACCCACATTCTAAGATCAACTAATCATCACAAAATCTGTTCTTTTCAAAACCATGAAGCACAACAAAAAGATTAAAATTCAAAATGCTCAAATTTCAAATAAGAGAGGCAGCAATGCTGTTCTACTTCTGGAGGCAGATCTATTAAGCCTCTTCTGAACCAGATGATTCATGAGTGGAGTCCATGGGAGTTGATGAGGCAAGCAAGTCCTGTGCACGAGTCACGACTTGGGAACAAGTGGAGATCGATGAAGAATTAGCAGTAGCGGAGCGGAGAGACGAGCACACTTTGTCGTGCTAGTTGTTGGACCGGATGAAGAAGAAGAAGGCACTGACGAGGTAGCCTCTGCTTGGTTCTGTTCCGAGTTTCCATAAGAAAACCAAGACCCCCTCGAAACCGCAAATCTGTGATTACCCACTGCCCTAATCCCCAAATTCTCATCATCACAAAACAAACCTTAATTGTCCTTAAATTCCACTTCAGTTCGAACACAAAAAACCTGGAATCTTTATCGATTTAGCTGATAATCCCACAATTTACAAACCTAAATTCATCTAATTTCTAATAATCAACAGAGGAATTGTCAAGAGCCAGATAGATATTTATTTACTCTAGCAAAGAAAAGAATATAGAGATTGAGGAATGGAAGAGAAGAAACAAACATAAGCAAAGAGGAAGAAAGTGAAAAAAAAGAGAGAAAAATTGGATAGACAAAATTATCCAGTAAAAAATCACGTGGATGGCACGTGGGCTGCTTTCGTTAGGGCTTAACACCAAAAATGGACGGAAGGGCTCCATTTTGGACGTTTTAATAGTTGGAGGGCAAAAACCAGAACAATTAGAGTTAGAGAGAAAAACCAGATTTCTTGAAAGTTGGAAGGTATTTGGCGCTTTTTACTCTTTTAAAATCATGTTTTTTGAATTCTATCTCCTTTAATTTTGAGCTTTTTTCTGCTGCCATCATTTTTTTTTTTTCTCATAAAGGAAAATAGAAATGTTTTTAACTGCTAGTAACTTCTCAAGAAGGAAGTCTGTGTTACAGGGCACCTGAAAACTACGAGAACAGAATTAATTAGGTTATTTTATGCTGTTCAGTAAGTACTTCTATTTTTAAAGTATTTTGACTTTCCAGGATGAATACGCCAATTCTAATTGTGATTCTGACATAAGTCTCAATTATTTAAATTTGTAGTTTCAGTGAAGAAACAAAATAATAGAAAATTAAGATATATAATGGAATCCATAGAAACAATAAATAGTTCTTTTTGTTATTATTGGAGTTGAATTCTGTTAGATGGACTAATTTCAAAAATGCCTTTGCTTTGTTCATTGCAAAAAAAGAGGAACCATTTGAACAATCTGACAGTTTGATGGGCTAGTTTATTTTATTCGAGATATAGCTATAGAGTTGTGCTTACTGCTTCATATTCTCTCTGCAGACATTTTTGGGCAGGATGTATATATGGTCGTGGAAACGATGGGGAAAGATTTGGCTTCTTTTGTCATGCTGCTCTCGAGTTTCTTTTACAAAGTGGATTCCATCCTGTAAGTCTATTTATCTTTAGAAACCATTACCGGTGGGAACATTAAGATGTGAGCCATTTCTAATCCTGATTTTTGTTTTCACTTTTAGAAATTCCTTTTCACTGTCTTCTTCATCCTGTTCCTATTTTTTTGCTTATCCCTTCTTCTTTCTCTTCAAAGTTCTTGCACGTCCACTGTCTGCCAATATTCTACTGACAATAATTACAATGGAATGATGAGAGACAACATCCGTATATTGCAATTTGCAGATTATGGGATTATAACAATATTTATTTTTGCTTTGTTTTCCAGGACATCATCCATTGCCATGATTGGTCTAGTGCGCCAGTTGCATGGTTGTTTAAAGATCATTATGCACATTATGGGCTTAGTAAAGCTCGTGTTGTTTTTACGATTCATAACCTTGAATTTGGAGCAGCATTAATTGGCAAAGCAATGACATATGCCGACAAGGCCACGACAGTATGTACCTAGACTACCCTATAGCATCTCATTTTTCAACATAAAACCTTAGTTTCTGTCTTCTATTTATGTCAAACTCATTGGCTGACATTTGTAATACATGGAGAATCCATTTTCTCTTCATCAAAATAACTCAGGAAGTTTGAGCATTTCCGCCCCAGTTTTTCATCTTCTCTCGCTGTACCTTTAGGTCTCCCCCACTTACTCCCAGGAGGTTTCTGGAAACCCTGCAATTGCTCCTTACCTTCACAAGTTTCATGGCATTCTGAATGGAATTGATCCAGACATATGGGATCCATATAATGATAAATTCATCCCTGTGAGTAGCACCTTATGCTTATTATCTTCTAATTTCCTAAGTTGTTTATCTTCCTTGTGTCATCTACTGTGATACAGTGGAGATTGAAATCTTGAAAAGTACACAGAAGCATGCCCCTTTATGATTTTAAGAAAACTGTGTCTAAATATGGTGATATATGAACATCGAGAGATTACATGCATTTGATCTTTATTCTCATGTAGTATGCCCATTCCTTCAACTTTTTTCTCCTTATTTTACATCGGTATAGATTGATTTTTTGTCTCTTACAAAGAGGACTATATTAGAATAACAAAAACTCGTGAAATAGAATTCTTGGTTTTGGAATTGTGTTTTTAGCTGAAATGTTGAATTATTCATCATTGAACAGTGTAATTCTGCAATACTGGGCATGTGAATTGATTTCTATAACTGTCTGAACCATGGAAATGCCCATCTGGTCACTAGGCACTGCAGCTGGTGTTCACTGTTCTCTGTGTAGATGAGTCAATGCAAAAGGACTACTTAAAAATCATTGGGATCATACTCAGATCTGGAATACTGAAATAGAACATCTGAGCGATCATTGTTTGGCATATTTGTCAGACTCTGGCATGTTTTGCTGATAAATGCAGCAAAAGGAAAAAATATTTTGTATTGGAATTTGGATCCATCTTAGTTAAATAGTTGAGTGGATTTGGAAGTATGGGTTTTCTTCTTCCTTCCATTTTACCTTTCTTTACTTTGAAGCACACTGACTGCTAATCTATTTCCTGTCATCACAGGTACCATACACTTCAGAAAATGTTGTTGAAGGCAAAAGGGCTGCCAAAGAAGCTTTGCAGCAGAAGCTTGGTTTGAAGAGGGCTGATTTATCTTTGGTTGGAATTATCACTCGCTTAACTCATCAGAAAGGAATCCACCTTATAAAGCATGCAATTTGGAGAACCTTGGAACGCGGTGGACAGGTTATTTTATTCATTTAACAGCCTTTCATAGTTCGTTACTTATGTTTTCCCTATGAGTTGGCATTGATACCTTTGACTTTTCTCATGAAATTGTATCATTGATATTTTGGTAAGATGATTTTAATTATGACGTAGCTCTTCAATACCTTTGATTCATCTCTCAACCTAGCATTTAGTGTATGTGCAGTTAAAACTGCTGCATGCCTGTTTGACATTGGTCAAATATAACCTGAAAATTTCTGATATTTATGTATCCTGTATGCAGAGTCTAGCTTATCCATATAAAATCTTGCACCCCTTTAGGATGCAGATTTATTAGATAAACTGATGAGTGTCATATTCAGGTTATCTTGCTGGGTTCTGCTCCTGATCCTCGCATTCAAAATGATTTTGTTAATTTGGCGAACGAACTGCATTCTTCTCATCATGACCGTGCACGCCTGTGCCTAACCTATGACGAACCACTCTCTCACTTGGTAATGTATCTATAGAATTTTGCGTTACTCTTTGAAGCATATTTATGTTACAACATGCTATAGATGTGCTTGTAATCGTTGGTTCCAATTGAATATGTAGATATATGCAGGTTCAGACTTCATTTTGGTCCCATCAGTTTTCGAGCCCTGTGGACTCACTCAACTTACAGCAATGAGATATGGCTCCATTCCTGTTGTTCGCAAAACTGGAGGTATGTAGCGAATTCAGTCTATTGATACTTCTTGTTAATGCACTAACTGAAACAACATTCTTGCCCTTTCCGTCTCTGGTGATATTTTCATGATCAATTGGTTTTCATCTAATCAAACATCACATATGTCTTCAAGTTCCTCTTGTGTGCTTTTGTTGTTATTAGCATATATATATATA
>JAWZTD010000001.1:4848433-4861421 GCA_035221335.1 Echites panduratus | reverse complement strand
TATCTATTATTTCCAAATACAGCTTTTGTAACCCCCCCCCCCCCCCCAAAAAAAAAAAAACCCAAAAGTACAGTAATGCAGTTCTCCTTTAACTATTTGCAGTGTCTTAGGTATGTAAATGAGTTTCTTTTTTAATATCATTTTCTGGCATTTTTACTGATTTTTACTTTGGGTTTTCACAGATTGCCAATATTCTTAATCGTGTGGTAGGGACAACCGAGAGAAAGCCTTTAAAAGTAATGGTCCAAGTTAATACAAGTGGAGAAGAATGTGGGTAACAGGACTGCATCACTGATATTGTAATATTAGTCAGTATCTTTAAATTGCTTTACTATAAATCTGCCCAAACTTATTTTTCTGAATTTTCTCTGAACGCAGAAAATTATAGTATATATTTAAGAAAAACAAGGCCAAACTGCCAAAGGAAAATAATGGATTAAAATACTTAGCTCCATTGGAAATAGGAAGTGGATGAAAAGGTAAAGCTGTTGTCTCTCTCTTATTGCAGCTAAATATGGTGTTGATCCTGCTGGTTGTCTAGAGCTTGTCAAACATGTTCGTTCGAGTTGCCCGAACCTTGAATTTTGTGGTCTAATGACAATAGGAATGCCAGACTACACCTCAACTCCAGAGAATTTCAAGGTGGTGTTTCGTTTATAATTTTAGTGTCCTAATTGTATTTCTGTGTTCAACCCAATCCTTATGTCGGTACTTATTGGTCTTAGACATTGGCAAACTGTAGAAGTGAGGTCTGCAAAGCACTTGGAATACCCGACGACCAATGTGAGCTCTCCATGGGCATGTCTGGTGACTTTGAGCTTGCAGTAAGGGAACTCTTTATCTTTTTCCTTTTAATTAACTATGAATGCCCTTTTTGACATGGGAAGCACAATCGGAATTTTCTTACCTAATTCTTAAGGTTTTATGTTACCAACATTATCATCTTTCTCTTTACCTTGGTGTATGTTCTGTTTGAAAAACATATGGGGGTGGGTTTCAAATTTCAACGGTGTATTAAACGCTTCAATCTCACTTGTTTTCCCATAATTGGACATTCTTGCTGGTAACGAGGCTGAAACCTGCTTGATAATGTGGGTGATCTTTTCAGATTGAAATGGGCAGCACTAACATTAGAGTTGGATCTACCATATTTGGAGCAAGGGAATATCCAAAGAAGTCAAACTAGGACCAGTTGCTGCAGTCTAGCTCAAAGAGTTAAAAGCATGGCAAATTTGCCATTTGACAAGATTGGTTGATCTTTTCTTGTTTTGCATGAAGAATCAATCCTGCATGCTGTCTCATCCCCGCATGCGATGTGTTTACAATACTGGAATGTAACATATTTTATATGGGATTCAATCTTGGATCTTAAAGAGGATAGCTTGTGAAATTTTTTCTTTATTTTAAGAATGAAAGTCAAAGAATATACTTCCATTGAATCTTGTAATTGGTACTCTCTCTGTCACATTAATTGGTGGAACCTTTCACATTAATTAAAAAAAAAAAAAAAAAGGCTGCTTAAGGATCGGTCTTGTTCAATTACGTTCGTTCATCCTTGAATGAGAGTTTGATTTAATTTGAATGGATGGGTGAAGAATTATTTTATATATTAATATGATTATTATTAATTGTTTTATTCGAATTTTTTTATCAAGAATTAATAAGCGAAAAAAAAAATTTTAATATATGTTTTCGGTTGGTGTTCGATTTTGGAAATTTTTCATCAGAAAAAAAATTCATGAGTTAGTCGAGCGGAAGATGAACCTGAGGAATCATGAACAAACTCAGTGCCGGACTCTTCCAAGCTCCGAGGCACTCTCCAGCTGCGGCTCCTTCCTTAGCCACTGCCTCGGCAGCAACCAAGTCATTCAACTCCAAAATCAATCGCCTCTCTTCGGAAGGAGCCCACAATGAAGTCCTCCGTGCTTACATTTCTATGAGTAATTCCAGTATTCCTCCAGACGCATTCACATATCCTAGTCTTATCAGAGCCTGCACTTCGCTTAAACTCTTCCCTTGCGGCCTTCTATTTCACCAACGTCTTTTAATTGAAGGTTTCTCTTCAGACCCATACATTGCTTCTTCGTTAATCACCTTCTATTCAAGGTTTGGATGTACTAAACATGCCCGGAAGGTATTTGATATGATGCCTGTTAAGAACATCGTTCCATGGACTGCGATCATTGGATGCTACTCGAGAGCTGGTGATATGAATTCCGCATTTTTTATGCATAATAAAATGCAATATGAAGGAGTAAAACCCTCTTCTGTCACCATTTTAGCTATGCTTTCAGGAGTTCCCGAGAGTGTTGAGGTGGAGTGTTTGCATTCTTGTGTGGTAAAGTATGGTTTTGATTATAATTTAGTTTTGATTAATTGTATGTTGAGTGTGTATGGAAAATGTGGAAGAGTAGAAGATGCTAAAAATTTGTTTGAATTGATCGATAATAAAGATCTTGTTTCTTGGAATTCTTTGATTTCAGCTTATGCTTTGTCTGGGAATTCAAGAGAAATATTGAGACTTTTGTATAGAATGAGAGTTGCAGGAGCAGAACCTGATCAACAGACGTTTGCATCATTGGTTCCATTGTTGGCTAAAGAAGGTAATGTCAGATTAGGAAAAGGGGTGCATGGATGGATAGTAATTGGTGGTTTTGAATCAGATAAACATGTTGAAACATCTCTTATGACTATGTATCTAAAGTATGGAAATGTGAATGAAGCACTCAGGGTTTTTGAGAGAGCAAGAGAAAAGGATGTAGTTTTTTGGACGGCAATGATTTCTGGGCTTGTAAAGAATGAGCGATGTGACTTGGCACTAAGGACATTTCAGCAGATGCTAATATCTGGAGTAATGCCATCCAATACTACAATGGCCAGTATCCTTGCAGCTTGTGCTCACTTGGGTACACCCAAATTGGGGCACTGTGTTCATGGTTACATGATAAGAAAAAGAATGGCACTAGACATTCCTTCCCAAAATGCTCTTGTTACCATGTATGCAAAGTGTGGCAGTCTTCAGCAAAGCTTTTCTGTTTTTGACATGATGGAGGAAAGAGATGTTGTATCCTGGAATGCAATTGTTGCAGCTAATGCACAGAATGGAAATTTAAGCCAGGCTCTGTCTTGTTTTAATGACATGAGAGAAGCTTGTGAAAAACCTGATTCGATAACCATAGTATCCGTTCTTCAAGCATGTTCTTCCATTGGGGCATACCAGCAGGGCAAGTGGATACACAACTATGTCATTAGGAGTTTTCTTGGACCATGTATCATGATTGATACAGCTTTAGTCGATATGTATTCTAAATGTGGTAACCTAGATACTGCAAGGAAATGTTTTGACCAGATGCCACAGCGTGATTTAGTTTCATGGAGTACAATGATTGCTGGGTACGGTAGTCATGGAGAAGGAGAAAAGGCTTTGCATATGTACTCAAGATTTCTAGATGAGGGATATATGCCAAACCCTGTTATATTTCTATCAGTTCTCTATGCCTGTAGTCACAATGGGCTTATCGACCAGGGACTCAGCTTGTTTGAGTCCACGGAAAAGGATTTTGGGGTCAAACCAGAGCTTGAGCACCGTGGATGCATTATTGATCTCCTCTGCCGAGCCGGTAGGGTTGAAGATGCATATGACTTCTACAAGAGGTTGTTCCCTGAACCATTTGTTGATGCTTTAGGCATAGTTCTTGATGCCTGTCGAGCACAAGGTAAGGCAGACCTTGCTGGTGTTATTGCTGAAGAAATTTCATTACTTAAGCCTGCAGATCCCGGGAAGTATGTGCAGCTGGCTAACAGCTATGCCTCAATGGCCAATTGGGATGGTGTAGGCGAGGCTTGGGTCCAAATGAGATCTCTTGGCCTGAAAAAGACTCCAGGTTGGAGTTTCATTGAATTGCATGGGACCATTTCAACATTTTTCAGAGGTCATGCTAATCACTCCCAATATGAGGATATATTGTTGGTTCTGAAATTTTTGAGCAAGGAGATTAGGGAACTGGCATTCAATCCAAACCTTGAAGATTTCTTAGTAGATTCCGAAGTTAAGTAACACAGATTTCACGGCCAGTGATGTTCTATATTACTTGTGAAATGATGTGAAATTGACATTGAAAGCAATTTATGTCTTAGACGATTTAAAGAAGCCCTGGTGATGCTGAAAATTTCCAGATGAGTTTGCTCGGAACCTTGTTCACTCTTCCGACTCCATGAACTTGGATACATTGCAGGAGAAATCCTAGTATAACAGCAGACTCGTATAGACTGCTACACACTGTGGAACTTCAGTGCATATATTCTGAGTGGCCTCGGCAAGGGTACAAGAAATAGCCCTCGGTTAAGTTGGTTGGTATGCTGACCACAAAGATGGGGACAGTGCGGTATCTTCTTCTGTTGCACAAGCTTACTCCTGGAGAGAGTTCTTGTTCTCCAGTGAAGGTGCGAGTTCAAGAACGGCTTCCCTTCCAGAATAGAAATGCCTGGTAAAAAGTGGTTCTTCAACTGAACCGGCTAATTTTGTTTTGGGGCATTGCCTTTGCGTTCCTACAAAGGAGCCAGACTTCAAATAGAATAACAAGTACTGTCTGGTAGATGCAGATTAACTGGCTATGGACTTTGCTAACTGAAGCTTTCAACATGTTAAAGAGGCTCACTGCTTCCTCATCAGAATTTGGCACTCCTTTGGGTGGAACTCAGTCACGATATTTGGCTTCTGCAGAGATGGGCCAGTTCGGCGATCTGATGAATGGGTTGTCCCTTACATATCGTCCACTGACTGTTCATAATCTTTGTTACATCCTGTCACGATAGGCTGAATTGAGGTCTTTTTATCTTTCTCCAACTCTCAGTTAGATCGAGGCTGAAGCAGCTCCTTCTCCGCAATACATGGAGATATTGTAAACATAGTCATTTCTAAAACGGGAGCAGCTTTAGATAAGAAAGAACTTGCTTATTCCTATCAGAAATTTTTTTCAGTCATTTCTGATTCATGTTTTGCCTCTAATAAGTATCTGCAAATCATAGTATTTGCCAGTACTTGTAATAGACCAACTACTGTCTAGATATTTATCGAAGTGATTCTTTCCTTTGATTTACCGAAATGTTTGCCAGTAATGGTGCAACCACTGTAAATCATAGGTTAAATTTTTCAGTATAATTTAAGGATTTTTTTTAAACCAAAGTGTGTTTGCCATGATTCTGGATTATTCAACCAAAATCATCAGTGATAACTCATTATCACAGGTAATTAACAATATTGGTCCAAAAAGATCTGTGACGCATGTACAATTATACGTACAATTCCCAGGTAGTTATTTTCTCCCAACAGAAATGGACCAGATATGACCCGTTTTGCTCAGGTGAAGACTCATTCTCCTACTACTATTGTTTTACCAATTCAAACTCAACAATAGTATGAATTCCGTTATCCATTTTGAGATCCTTAAAAACCTCTGAAAATACAAATGGAGTTTACTCACTTTCAGAGTTTGAGAGACGAAAAGCCATGAATCTACAGAATAAACAACAGGGAACATGCAGTCCCAAGATGCTGAAGCTGACCGTGGGGTTGATCGGTATGTGCCTTGCCAGCTACATTGCCGGCCCTCCCCTGTACTGGCACCTCTCCGAGTCCCTGGTATCAGTTGCCGAGTATTCTTGTCCCCAATGCCATTGTGATTGCAACGATGAGCCCCTTATTTCCCTCCAGCAAGGTGCACACTCTAATGCCCGCATTTCGTTACTTCATTCATAAACGATCTTCATTGAATGGGATGCTATCAAATTTTTATCATGATTCCATTTGGTATTTGTTGTGAAAAGAATCAAGATCAGATGTTTTGCTATCAATCCTGAACTGATTTGGGACATGGCTCCCTGATAATGTCGGACACTGTAGCTTTCATCACCTTATCCTCAAGGGGAGGACTTTTGACGGAAATTTATTATCCATGTGATATTTCTAAGAGGATTCTTACGGTTGAGTTTTACCTGCAATTATATCGAGGGAGTGGGTTTAAAATTATGAGCAAATTTGTAGGTTTTTGTGTTCATTTGATCTTTCTTGTTCGTTTCTCTGTTTCTTTCTGACTCAGAAAAAAGATTGATTTGACATTACTTTCTTCTTCTCTTGATGCAGGCTTGAATTTCAGTTCCTTCATAGGTCAGTTCCGAACTTGATTGTGTAGGGATTACAATGTAATTTTGCTTTTTTCATCTGCGGTATATTAAGTCAAGATTTCTTACCCAGATTGCATGAAACGTGATCCCGAGATGAGTGACGAGATGGAAAGAAATCTCACCGATATATTGTCAGAAGAATTGAGGATGAAGGAAGTAATAGCACAGGAAAATCAGCAGCGGGCAGACATTGCTTTACTGGAGGCTAAAAAGATGGCTTCACAATTTCAGAAGGAAGCGGATAAGTGCAATTCAGGAGTTGAGACCTGTGAGTTGGCAAGGGAAACTGTTGAAAAAGCTTTGGAAGCTCAGAGAGATCTCAGTGCAATGTGGGAGCTGCGAGCTAAGCAAAAAGGCTGGAGAGAAGACATGGACTTAGATGGCAGCACCACCGATTTCTAGCTGGTGTCTGCTGCTTTTTGCCTATTTGGAGACCAAACGGATATATATTCAGCTAGGCTACATTTAATACATGTATTAGCATATAGACAGTTTCTTCTCAGAGATCTTTTTTGGGCATGTTTGAAAGCAACAAAAGAGTACCACATGGGTTTGTGTTTCAGGACAGGAAAGTTTCTTGCACGACTAATAAATAACACATGGTATCTCAATTTGGAGAAAAATGGGAAGCACCTACGACCGGTCACATTTAAAAACACTGCTTCAAGAAAACAAAGAATTCCCCAAATCATGTAGTTTTCATAAATAATAAGGTTAATATAGGACCTTAAGAACTACTGTGATAAACATTTGTATTTACAGGAAAAGGCATCAATAGCACAAGAACCACTGTGATGAACATCTGCAATTACCTGGTCATCTATCAACAATTACCTATCTATATGAACATTGCAGTCCTCAGCTTCAATGACTGAAACCTCAGAACCTACTATTGTAACCTAATCCTGCTATTTAGGCTCTTTTTTTTTCCCATGTTGTATGGTATCAGAATCTTTTTGTATTCTCAATAGGTACCATCTGACTCTCAAGGATACAGAATCCTTTTGTAATCTCACTAGGTAGCATCTGTTTGGAGGCTGCACCATTAAGACTCTTCAATGTAACAACATTACGAGTATAACAAAAAAATCATCATTTTGTGTCCAGTTGTCGCGAGACATCAAATTCACCAACTACTCCTTGGCCTAAAAGGCGCATGGCAGCTCCTTGAGAGAACTTCCTAGCAAACAAAAAGCAAGGGACAGATTTTGAATTGTTTTTGCACCACTCTGTCCTAAATTCTGTCTCATAGTATACATGGTTGACACCCTGTTGTAAAAAAAATAATAATAATAAGATAAGAAAAGAAAAAGATGGCAACACATTTTAGATTATATAGAATCAAAAGTGTGGATTATATATAAAATCCAATCATCCAAAAGACAGAACTGAAAGAAGTCATATGAGCACATAGCCAAAAAAGAAAAGAATGAGCAGGTCAACCTTTATTCTTTTTATTTGTTCAGGGCCAGCATCTGCATAGCTGAAGGTAATTGGATGCCAGCCTTTCTCTCTCTTGCTTGTGGATTGGTTCCATAAAGTGTAAGTGACCGTTCTTCTTTCAAGCTCATCCTCAACAGCATTCATCTGTCCAGAAAAATAATGGACAGAAACAGTGATTTTAAGAGATGATGAACATATAAAAATAATCCCAGAAATGGTATCAAGTTCGTCTGCTTAAAATATAACACAAGCCACTGAAGATTACATAGTAAACACAGTACACAGTAAAATCCAGAATCAGATATAAAAAAAACCAACCGCAAGAAGTGTCTGCACATAATGTTCATCAGGGATACAGTTGTGCTGCTTCTGAAGTTTCTGCATGCAGTATTTGAAACATCTTAGGACAGTATCATTCACTAAAAATACAAGCCAATCATCCATAACTCAATCAGCAAAACATAATAAGTAACATAAGCCAGAAGAAAAGAACCTGGAATCACACACCAGAAAAAAGAGAAGCAACAAAATTTTAAAGAAAAAGTCAAGATCACTATTTTTGCAATTCCAAGGACCATTCTGAAGTTATATTTGCTAAAAACGTAGAAATTATTTCCATTTCTGCAGTTATTAGCAATTTAGCCAAAACTATACCAGATCCATGGGACAATTCCAGGAAACCTTTCTCAAAGTTGATCCCAATTAGTCCCTTCTTACTATATATTTCTATTGCACAGCAATGCAGACACCCTATTTATGCTTAATATGGTGACTAGAGGAGAAAATAAGAACAATCCAAATAGCTAGTTTCACCCGATTTATGCTTAATAGATGAGAAAACATTTGGTCATTAAAAGTGAAGCCAAATAAGTAATTTAATGGTCTAAAAAGCTAAAATTCGAAAAATTTAATGGAGAGATTAGAACTTCTCAGAGTATTAAAAATGGTTCCACATAAGGCAGGTGACAACAGATAGCTTACAAGATTTAGCTTTCCCTTACTGGCATCTATAGGTGGGCGCCTCTGCACAAAACAACATAGTACAATTAGGTAGTCTTAAGTAGAAGCTTATTCATCAATATCACAGTGCATTGGGAGATTAAATGTACAAAGAATAATGCAACAATATCAATTCTTGCTTCATCATTTTCTATTTAACAATAAAGAGCCACTTGTTTAAGAGGAGGAAACAATTATTTTTAGTGATTTTAATTAAAAAGGAGTCATGAGTTGTTGCATAGATGAAAATTCAGTTGTTTTGTATTATCTGTAAGTTTGACGGATAGGTACTTTAACAAGTATGTCTTCAGACAAGTGGCACAAAACACAGAAACAAAATTTTGGGGGGGGGGGGGGAGGGGCGAGAGAGAGAGATGCTTCCGCAAAAGAGCCTCCTATAGACTTCCAACACAAAAAAATAATGAAGAAGCCCCTATGTTATGCATAATATGAAGGTGTGCACCCAACATAGAGAAACTTAAGACAACAACCCACCCCAAACCCCAAAATAAAAAAAAAAAAGGGAAAGAAATAGCTTGTTACCCACCTTGCAGAACTTTCCAAAGACTGCAGAAATGACTTCATCATCTACGACAAGTTCTGCATGCTTCCGAATTAAAGCAATCCACTGAAAAAATTGAGTAAGGCCAAGTTATATAATTGAGAATATAAAACATTTTCCTACAGTTTCCACCAACAACAAAGAAGTACCAGCAGCAATCCACTGAAATAACAAAGTCAAGTCAACTTAAACAACATCTAGAGCATATTGATTGCTTAGAAGGATGATACAAGCAATAGAACAGGGAGAATGTGAAAGTCCATATTGAATATTTCAGAAAAGTGCAAATGATTTCCCCCCCAGAGAAATCAGTCTTTGAAATGGACAGGGTGAGTTATGATATATTGTTCAAGGCCAGAAAATGACACAAGTTTTATTTCTGGGAAAAAGTTCTTTAAAGAGACAATCATAAGAAGAAAGGTTAACACTAAATCTAGTCTGGGTGGGTCATAAATCTCAAGTTCTCTACATGAATACACATTTCATGAAAACAGATAAATAAAACAAAAGCAAATGAATTCAAAAGAGAATAAATATCATTTCATGCTCTATGCATCAACTGGCAAGTAAACTTAGTTTGAAATGGTATTGTTCCACTCAAGGACAGAAATGTCATTGAAAAGATATTTATGTAGAGAGACATTGCTCATGCTTCTTTTGATTTTCAGACTATAAGATAACATCGTAGGATCAGTGATCTTTTGCTTATCTTTTCTCATGAAGAATAGATTTCATCCACATTTGTCTATGAGTTCAACTTAAAGGGCAATGAGAATTACCTGGGATCCTTTCCGCCATTTGCTTTGAGGTATAACTGGAGACATCTTTGGGTTGTAGCGGCCTTCTTTCTTATCTTTATCTTCTTTCTTATCTTTATCAAGAAAACTACACGAAAGGCAGAATTAAGTTTCTGGTTTGCAAAGAATAGCTAAGAAAGTTCACATGGTTATTGTGATAAAAATCCCAATGATGAATCTCACTTTAACAAAATAATACAATAGTCAATCATAAATCACCATATGAATATCAAAACCCTAATCCACCGAATTACCTGTCCACAAAACTCCTTGGAGAAGCCATTAGATAGTTGTATATGTAGCTAAAGTTGTACAATGGAACACAACTGCACAATTAAAAGGATGTACCACTGTTAAAAACAAGATCCAACTGTTTGTAAGAGACTTGATGAAACACTCTTGTCAGCAGACTATACAGCAAAAATTGTATCTCCACAATAGGACCAGAGTTTTTTTTTTTTTCCTAGTCTTAAAAATGATTTCTAAGAGACCAGGTAAAGTAACCAGGCAAACCAAAAAGGCATTCATATTGCATTATCATGCTCAAATCATCAGATGAAGCTATGAGAGTAATGGCAAACACTCGGAATCTTCTTCATCCATCTCCAATTCTTACATGAAGCCTAATGCAGCCAACAAGATCTTTCTACCTAAAAATACCAACCTGAAAAACTAACACCACCCCTGAGATGATATTTCAAGACACATGAAAACTCATGCCATCTATCTAAAGGCAAGTTATTATGGAAAAAGACAAACCTTTATTCCCTCTGTATATGGATATTGACCAAGTCAAGTTGTATTTATAAATTCTAACACATAATTCATACAAATGTAAAAAACAAAACCACCTATCAGATAAGAGAACAAATCTCTGATTAGCTGGATCCTCAAGAGCTGCTCCAAGTAACAACCTTTCAGCCTGAATCATGCTAGACTCTCCCCACGCTACCTACACAACCACTCTTGGTATCAATATTATCTGAAGTATATAATTTTGTATCTTCAACAGCATCAGCAGAAGAAAAAGAAAAATCAATAGTTAACTCAGCCAACAATCACATTCTTTTGCTCCACTGCACCCTATGTTAACAAAAATAGTGGTAATAAAAGTTATCATTTAAAGTTTGTTACTTATTCATTAAAACAGGATAAGAGACTGACACTAAAGTAACAAAGTAAATATCTTGCCTCAGCAATCAAGCAGTAAGTTACTGAAAAAAGAATTACCTTAATGCTATTCTTCAATTGGCGATTATAGAAGAAAGCTGATCTAGTGGTTGATTCATCAAACACAAATCCAGGCTCTGAATGTATATAAATTGAGAAGTTTGAAACATCAGCATTCTGCAAGTAACGGAACGGGATACTCTAAGAAAATATCATGGGATTTAAATTCATTGGTCGCAACGATAATGAGCTAAAATATGAATAATAGACCAAGAAATGAAAAACTTCAAAAGTTTTGAACTTCGAGCATTTCCCATTGCCTCAGAATATATTTAGACAACACATTTGCACCCGACCCAATTCAGTGAAAGTTTGTAAATTCAGAAGAAAATGGGGAAAACACTTGGAGCAACAATGGATTACATGCATAAGAATTCAGAATTTGCCAAGTTTGGACACGGGTAGAATTCAAACTATCAGAAATGCAAAATTAGCATCCAGCAAGACCACAAGAAAAGTGATTGATTAAGGAGTTCCAAGAAATTTAAAAATAAAATTCTCAAGTCAGGATATTCTACTGGTTATTGAACGGTACAATGTGTTGCTGATTATGGACCAGTACCAGTCGTACTACCTCGAAAAAACTTTCCCAAAGAAAATCGAGAGGCAAATCCTTCCGAGTGAGAAACAGAAACGCAATCTTAGCATTTCCTTGGAAATCATAACTACTCATAAAACGCGATCGAACAAGAGAAGATGAGGAGGAATTCTGAAGTTGACGAGAATAGCTTTGAAGCCTGAGAAAAGCCATGAGGCAAAGTGCGATGGAGAGCACAATCAGCAATTTCCATCCCAGCCATAACAGATGGCGCGTAGTCAACGCCGCTCCTGCTCCGCCCACCGCCACCTTCTTGGTCATTCCTCCTCCTATTAGATAACAAGATAGTTATCAAATATTATGATTGGGAAAAAAACAAGCGCAGATGGAAGAGGAAAAGAAAGATTACAATTACATTGAAGCATTTACAAGGAGCGGAGATTTTGATCGAGAACTTTTAGTTTTCAACTCAACCGTCACGAGCTGTGCTGTGCTGCTGGATGTGTGCTGGAAACTTCCCTCGTGTAAGGCACTGAGAGGAGAGGAGAGGAGAGGAGAGGAGAAGGAGAGAGAACAACGTCAACTATACGGTGTCGTCTTATGAGAGTTGTTTGCTTCTCATTTCATCTGAAAATTTGAGGTTCAGAGCAAGATGTCAAAAGAAATTTTTTTTTTTTTTTTGAATTGTACGTATGTTGGGAAAGTAATCAATTAATATAAATAAACAATTGATTTTTTCTATTTTTTATTAAAAAAATTAATGTATTCAAGTGGCATAATGAAAAAAAGGGTAAATATAAAATTTTTATCCATTAGTCTAGTTTAATTAATTATAAAGAAATTAGATTAATAAATATTATCTCTCAATTCTTGTTTTTTATTTGCCACCTGCTATTATAAGTATCATTTGCAATTTAACTTTTATAAAATTTGATTAGTATTTAAGTATTATCTTTTCATCGTTACCCTTAAAATATTTGTTAGTATACATAATTTTTTTTGTATTATTAATACTTACACAAAAACCTTCAAGAAGTATACAGAATAATATTTCCTTCATCTCAAAAATATAAATGGTTTAAGGGTGTTTCATTTATCTTATAATATAAGTCAATTGTAATTATCAAAACAATAGCTCTCATTTCGTATAAATTAAGAAATAATAAATATATTTATTATGTTAAAAGACCCTTTATTTCTTATATTTATAAATATAATATTATCTCTTCACAATAA
>JAWZTD010000001.1:4836802-4848333 GCA_035221335.1 Echites panduratus | reverse complement strand
AATAAAATAAGAGACTTAGAAGAATAATGCATTTATTATTACGAGAATTCAGGAAACTGGTTGGAAGTTGAAGGCTTCCCCATTGATCACGTTGGCCGAAGACCACAACGTTAACTTCATATGGTACGAAGTGTGAATGAATCTGATTCTAGAAGTACAAGACACGCAATATTTATCGAAAATGTCTTTTTCCTTTATCGTTTAAGGTTGGTTGTATGAATGAATGCAAAAAATCAGAATTCTTTTGACCAAAGTTCATTCAGATCTGCTCTGCCAGATGTTGTTAGGTTAAGCTGACAAAAAATGGATTTTTGATCAACTCCCACTTAAAAGATTTGTCTCGCCTCACTGTGAAACCAATGACAAAACTAAAATGAAATTAGATGAAAGAACCTAACTTGAATGATGAGGTCCAACCAACCAACCAATTCTTCAAAATGAGTCAAAAACCAGCTTCCCAACCACACCAAAACTTTTACTAGAATGACTGCTTTTATTTACTAGAACTTTTACAAGTGGCCAGACACGACAAGAGCTAATTTCGCAACAAACCAAAAATATCAAATGTATTATACAGGTAAACCAATTATGGGAATTATACTGCAAAACTGCCACTCAATTCTCAGTGTACAGCAACAAAGCCTTCTGCTGGAGGAACCACATTCAAGTTGTACCTCATTTGTCCTTGATGGGTCGTGCAATGAGATTATTGAGAACAGATATCAAATAGACAAAAAGTAGGAGGCACCCCTCTGAAAATACTGCACTATGTTATGTACAACTCTAAAATGAACCAAAGTGACTATCGCTGACCAACCTTGGAATTTTGAGCATCTAGGATGACATTTAGTATTTTACCAGGAACGTATATTCTCTTCTTAATTGTTTTACCATCCAGAAACTTGGACAATCTTGTATCCAGTGAAGCTAGCTTGAAAGCATCCTCCTCAGAACAAGCTTTATCAACCTGTATTGTACCCCTTGTCTTTCCATTGATCTGGACTGGTAGGACAATGGTTGCTTCTCTCATGTAATCAGGATTTGCCTGCAATTTCAAGAAGGAATTCACTCGATGATCCCATGTCTTGGAACTATCTACAGAATAGAAGTCGTCTATTGCAAATGACATATTCTTGTTAAACAACAGTAATAGGGTTAACTAATAACGTGGCAAACGACCTTGTCACTTTTTTTTTAGTTTGGTCATTGAACTATAAAACTAATCAATTTAACCATTATACTTTGCATTTTAAGACATTTTAACCACTCGATGATTGTTTAATAGAATAAGTGAATAACAGTTACAAATATAATCAATCTTCGTTAATAATACTATGTGACTTTACATATCATTAAAATGTCCTTTTTGATTAAATTAAATGTAAAACTTTACTCCATGTCATTCAAACTATGTGTCAATAAAGAATTATATAAAAGAAGAAATTAAGAAATTGACAAAGATTTTCTCAATCAATATAAAAAATTTCAATGACATTTAAAGCTATGTGACATTATCACTAAAGATTAATTACATTCGTGACAATTATTTAATCGAAAAAGAATAGAATGGCATATTGTTAAAAAATGTAAAGTATAATGGCTAAATTGTTAAAAAATGAAAAGTATAATGGTTAAATTGACTGGTTTTATAGTTTAATGGCCAAACTGAAAAGAAGTGACAAGTTCGATGGCCACATTATTAGTTAAGCCGTAATACAACTCAGCAAGAATTTATTGATTATCAGTTCTCTGGTTATGACGATTTCATTAGCAAGTTTCAACTTATAACTTCCTTGGATCCCTTAAAAAAATATGCCTACCAATACTAGAATCATTTTTAAACTTCCAATTGATTTTAACAGAAAAAAGGTATACTTGCACAAGACAAAAAGAAATCAGGATAGCAAAATCCGGAAGCATTTTGCAAACTCACTGGACACTAGTCTTATACAAGACTTGTATAAGATACCAGGCTTAGAGTTGGGTGTTCATGCAAGATAGAATGTATGTATCACTTGTATTTTAACATGCAAAGTATGTTTGTACAAGTAAATGATGCTCAGTTACTAAAAGATATAAGCAGAAATAAATGGTGCTCATTTAGGGTTTCAGCTGTACCAATGATTACAACTAAAGATCTGGGAGGATGAAAGCAATAGCACAACTGACAATATACATAAACGGTGACCATACCTTAGGAAAAGGCTCATATGCCAATGAACTCGAGTGCCCCAAACGAGACCACAGTTCTTCTGCCATGTGAGGTGCATAAGGAGAAAGCAGTAAAACAAATGCTTCAGCAATTGACCTTGGAAGTTTGTCCCACTAAAAACACAAAAAATACAAAGATTATGTATTACTTTATAGACAGATAATTGAAACACAGACCAAGAAAATGAATTATTCGATAAATAAATCCAGAATTCTGAACAGTTGAATGAGACAAGAAACCAAAAGGGGTAGTTCTATACTAGAAACTGCCATAATACACTGGCCTAAATCAAAAGAACCATCCTCCTTTAACCTTGATGCTCCCACCCTCCAAAATTAGATAAACTGCATTGATTTAGCACATGTATACAGAACAGCATTGGTATAGAAGACCATGTATTGGTAGATTCATACCTTTATAGGAGAACCCCAGTTCAACGTAGTTCGGGTTGGTTTTAACAGTTCCTAACCATTCTATTTTTTCCTGAAATGACTATATACCAAACTATCTTCTTGAAGAATAAAAACTAATGATTCTCACAATAAAAGCTGTTTCTCCTTCAACAATAATTCAAGCACAGAAATTATGACACCTTATATGCAGCATTGATGAACTCCATCATTGCAGAAATTCCAGTATTGAATCTTGTTGCTTCAATTTCTTCAGTTACCTATGGAATGAGACCAATCGTCAGATATAAAGATTCACAATAGATCAGTAAAGATATGCAGAACTTCACGAGCAAAATTTTTGCATAACAGAAGTCTATACAAAAAGTTAAGGTTCTACCTTATCAATGCATTTATGAAGGCAACGAAATTGTTCCATAGAAGGTTTCTCATCCACAGCTAGAGAACCATCTCTAAATTCACCATCAACCGACGGTGAACCAACAATTAACCTCCAAGCTCTTGCTAGGAAGCGATGAACCCCTTCAATACCACTAGTGTTCCATGATTTTGAGTCTCTGAAATGCAAAGCATGAACAATTTTTCCATAACAAAAGAACAGGTCGGTAGTTTAAGTTATACAGTTTCAGAGTATATTCTGAATCAGTGCTTTCAATGTGTACGTGTGTGTCTGTGTGTGTGTGTGAGAGAGAGAGAGAGACCTCAATGGCCCCATAAACATTTCATATAGACGGAGAGAATCTGCACCAAACTCTGATACCACATCATCAGGATTTATGACATTGCCCCTACTTTTACTCATCTTGTATGCTCGGGCAACTATTCGCACATTAGGATTGCCTTTGAGCACAAAAGAATCACCAGATTTTGTAACCTATAAAAGCAATTAATAAGTTAATCACGAAAGGAAAAAGAAAGCAATTAAAAGCTGAAGGGGAAATAATGAAATGGGAGAAATAGAGAGGAAAAGTGAAAAGAGAAACATATTTGATCACATCTCTAAAGAAAATAGTAAATTCCACGAGTAAGTTGGTCTAATGACATGCAAAAGAAAGTACCTCATCCTCTGGTACCCTCTCTTGACTGTACTCACTATGCTCAAGGACAGAATCTACAGATATCAAGTTTCCGTCAGGTCCTCGGCATGCCATATATTCGACCTGCAATTGAAAATATTAATTGCTACTCAGAATGAAAGTGTATCATCCTAACAGTTGTGTGAAAAACATACTTCCCCAAGGATGATTCCCTGATTTATGACGCATTTGAAGGGTTCCTTCGTTGACACTACTCCAATATCATAAAGAACCTGAAAGTCAAGTATTCAAATAATGAAGGATTAAATAATGTCAAACTAATTCCATGAGCTTGCTCGGGAGGATTTCAGAGTCATTCTGTTATAAGTGCCAAGTTTGTCTAATTTGAATGAATTTGATTTGGGACCTGGTCTGGCTTTTGGAATCCTAATGGAGTTTATGATCAATTAACTATTTCAAAATGGTTTTGGTGAACTGTGCTGAGATGTCTAACTGATAGAAGGAAATGATGGTCCTAAGCTGTTGAATTTCCGAGAAGAAATGTGCACTTCACACCCCTTGACAAATATAGCGAACTCAGGTGATAACCACATTGGCAAAAGAGAATTTGAGAAGCAGCAACAAAAGGCAAATTAATAGGAGAACCTTGTGCCAGAACCGAGCATAAAGCAAATGAAGAACAGCATGCTCAGCACCACCAACATAGACGTCAACTGGGCTCCAATACCTGATAAGCAGCAGAAATTAAGAAAAAGTGGAAAAGAATTGTGTCCCAGAATTATTTGTATCCAACAAATTCAACTAAAAAAAATGCTTTGAGATGAAACAAGAAACCTTATATGGCAAAGCTGCACTTACATTTCTTTTGCTTTATCAACCAATGCTATGAAATTATTGGGGTCCATAAATCTCAAATAGTACCTACAAATTGTTATTAACAAAGTTATATATCTTTGAATCACATGACCACAAACTTGATCGTCAACCATAGATTACCAGCAAGAACCAGCCCACTGAGGCATGGTGTTTGTCTCTCGTTTGGCTGGCTTGCCAGATAAAGAATCAATTGTTTTTACCTGAATTCACACAAGTAAAAGAATAAAAAAAATAATTTTAAAAAAAGAATTAAAGAAATCGAGAAATATAAGCAATCGCAAATAAAAGAAGGAAACGAAAGAATATAAAAAGCTAATAAACTGGTATCAGAGGTTTTGGTTGAAGAAAGATCTTTAAAGTCTAAAAACTGGTTTAACTGTAGGTATCTAAAATTGCTACTTGGTAGTCAGTGTGACCAGGATACTATTATAGGTTCCGTCAGAGCTGTATCCATTAATTTCAGGACTTAGTCAAATATAGACTTAGAGAGTTCAAACATACCCAATATGTTGCCTTTGAAAGAGGTGGATCCCCAGTGCCAGTGGGAGTAAAATCATCTAACTCTGGGAGTGTGAGAGGCAGATCACTTTCAGGAAGAGGAACTGTTTCACCAGTATCGTCCAAAAAAATGACTGGGATAGGTTCTCCCCAGTACCGCTGCCGGGCAAAAAGCCAGTCCCTCAACTTGTAATTAACCTAAAAGAAACTATATCTGTTAAAAAAAGTTACTAAGATATGCTGTTACAAATAAGTAACTGACAAGGTTTCAGTAACAGTGGAATCCTCAGAGCTAGAGTCGAAGTCTTTTTACTACATGTTGAAAAGCATTAACGTTACCATATACAGAAGGATGAGCGCTAGAAAGTTCTGTAGCACTGTGAAACAAACCATTACTCCAGGAATAGGAGTACCATATTGCAATAGGAGCCCAACCATCTTCACTTTGGATAGCCAAAAATAACTGGATGGAAATTGCTTGAGAAAGAACAAGTCATTTATACAATAATCAGAAGACTAACCTTTTTCTTTCCGTTTCCTGTTTTCTCAAGCCACTCAATAACTTTGGAAGCACCATCTTTGTTAGACAATCCATTGATGTCAAGCCCTGCTGGCAGATTTGATGAATTTATCATGGTACCATCACCAGAATATGATTGCCCAAGATCACTTGAGCTTTCACCATTTGGCATCACAACTCCACAAATTGGTATGTCATACTTCAAAGCAAACTCATGATCACGTGCATCATGAGCAGGCACAGCCATAATTGCTCCTGTTCCGTAGCTGCACAATTTTATGCAACTCATAGTCAAATTAAGAGTAGAAGTGTATAATATGATCATTTAACCAGTCAACTAAATTCAACTTACCATACCACAAGAATTAGGTTAATTACAAGAATCTTCCAGAACAGAAGTGGACCACAAGAACATGAAAACTGCAGAATTACCTTCCTAAAACATAATCTGAAACCCAAATTGGAATAGCTTCACCATTGGCTGGATTCCTTGCATAAGAACCAGTGAAGATCCCTGCTTTTTCCTTTTGAAGCTCAGTCCTTTCAAGATCACTCTTTCTAGCTGCAAGTTCTTTGTATTCCTCCACCTACGATCAAGAGCATGCACTGTTTATTATCTATGGAAATCAAAGTACAGACTAAATTGAAAAAATGAATTAGCATACAATTTTGCTTTGGGCCTCAGAAGCTACTGATGACAACACGACATTCTCTGGTGCCAGGACTAAATAGCTGAATGAAGAGAGGGAAAACACACATAAGAGTTGGCTTAGTTGAAAAGAAGGGCAATTATGATGATTGGAGGATCGATTTCATACGTTGCCCCAAAAATGGTATCAGGCCTAGTTGTATAAACTCTAATTCTTATATCACTTTCTTGACCATCTTTGTTGATCACAGAAAACTCCATCTCTGCTCCCTCTGACCTCCCTATCCAGTTTCTTTGCATTTCCTTGACACTTTCAGGCCAATCAAGATCATCTAAATCTTCAAGAAGACGGTCAGCATATGCAGTAATCCTCAGCATCCACTGCCGCATAGGCTGCTTGGTAATAAACAATGAACTGTAAAATCATAAAACCATTGAACAAAAGAAAATAAGGGAAGTAGCAAAGTTAACAATGCATTTTTAATGGTGCACAAATGATAAAAGAGCAAGCATACCTTTCTAATAACGGGGTGCCCTCCACGTTCACTTACACCATCCACCACTTCTTCATTTGCCAGTACAGTGCCAAGTGCAGGACACCAATTGACAGGAACTTCAGCCTAAGAGTATAATAGAAGGCCGTCACCTCAACTTCCAAATAGACATGAGAAATAAATTATCATACAAATATACCTGGTATGCCAAACCTCTCTTCAAGAGCTGAAGAAATATCCATTGTGTCCATTTATAATATTCAGGTTCAGTTGTGGAAATTTCACGGTCCCAATCATATGAAAATCCTAATGATTTAAGCTGAAAAGCAGTATAAATATCAGTGAATCCCTTAAAATCAATGCAGAATTAGCAAGGAAAGAAAAGTTCATAAAACACACAAAAAGAAAAAGGCATATCAGGCACTTCATTTCAGTATTCTTCAGAAAAAAGTTAATTCAGAAAACAACATATTTTGAATTTGTTCACCAATAGACACTTATCTAATACTGCCTGATGATGCATTGCAAGTAACATCAAACTAGTGAATGATAACTACAAGCACTGATCATGTTGATAAATGTGGAAGCTCTAGAATAAATAGCTCCTAAAGAGCTCAATGAGGTGACAAAAGTGAAACTAACAAAATGTGCTATAAATTGCAGCAGGGAACTTGAGCGCTAATTGACAATCAAATCAATGAACTTAAAGTAGCAGGCAGGTATTTGAAATAAATTGATTGGCTAAGTCATAATTCTACAAACTGCAGTTTCAATCATTGGTTGAGATGTACTTTTACAGGTTCAACAAAATGAAGTGGGTTTAGTTCTTCAATTTATCCTACACAAAGTCAGAATAGAGATCTTGATATAAGGACCCATGGAGTAAATTGATAAAAGGCAGAAGAAACTTAGTAGCAATCACCTGGGTGCGAAAACGTTCTATGTTTCTCAGTGTCGTGATTTTTGGATGTGTTCCAGTCTGTCAAATCACAAGTGCCCCGAAAGTTTTACTGAAGAATAACTAGTCACATAGCATTAACAATATTTCAGTATGTAGAAATGGACTACCAACAGACCTCAATTGCATACTGCTCTGCAGGTAAACCAAAAGCATCCCATCCCATGGGGTGCAAAACATTGAAACCCTGCATGCGCTTAAATCTAGCAAGGATGTCCGTAGCAGTGTATCCAAGAGGATGGCCCACATGTAAACCTGCTCCACTGTAACAAGAAGCAATTGGGGACTCCACAGAACATCACAACAAAGACATGTCACAGAAACATCAACTCTTTAAAACTTTTGCAAAGTTCTTGTATTTCCTATCTCGTAACAACTATTATTTCGCCAACACAAAACACATCCTGTACAACACTATCACCTTATACTGAATTAACTACTCTCAAGCGAATAAAATCCGAGTAGAAATTATAGTGCTCAAATATATTTTTTTTTTTTTCCATTTCTTGGGGAATCCAATTTAAATGACTTCGGTTGACCTAGTCATCATTAGTCAGAAGTAATCTTTTTAGCTTCATTTCCCCGGGTATAAAATTCAAAAAGAAATTAATTCATCCTCCACAAAACGAAGGTAATCACATAATAATTAATAAAATTATATGAAATAGACAATAAATTAGAACCTGGGATAGGGGAACATGTCAAGAACGTAATACTTGGGCTTTGAAGTATCAATATCATCATCAGGAGTTCTAAAAGTCTTATTCTGCTCCCAATATCTCTGCCATTTTGGCTCTATTTCATGAAATGGATAGGCTCTGACTCTGTTAATATTACCATTTTGCTGTTCTTCGGTAATTGAAGGACTACTGCTGCTAGCACTACCGCTACTGCCATTGACATTGTTCTTATCAGAGACAGCATTAACACAATTAGAAACTCTGAAAGGAAAAACAGAAGTCGTGCGTCGGCCATCGAGGGTTGGCCCGTAATTTGAGGAGATGAAGAGCGTACGGCTGCTCAGCCTAGGAGGAGGATGTGGAAGAGTGGCATTTTGTGGTATTAAAGGGAGGTGTCTGCAGACCTGAATTTGAGCATACATTGGTGGATTTTGGATATGAGAGACGGTTGGGATAGGGGAGGGTGCTATGGAGAGAAGCTTTAAACCAACTTTTCATCTAGTCCTTAAAACTCTTGTTAGTGTGGCAAAATAGCGCCATGCCTTTTCCGGGTCGATTGATGGCACCCCTGCCTTTGAATGTCTACGACCAAGTCCTAAGTAGGGCTGAATTGGGTACGTAAGAAGTGAGAAAAATAAGGAAGAGACTTGCTCCAAGAAGAGCTTAGTAAATTTTGAGGGGACATGAGTTAGTGACAAGTTCACTCTGATGATAAAATCTTATTTAAAAACCATGGTTTTAAAAATTGAATCAGATCAGTCGCTTCGACCTATCTTCATCAGAATTGGAGGGGATAAAAAATTATGCTCAACCCCCTGAACCTGTCAGTTGGATTGGAAATCGATTCTCCTTCATGCCTTAAAAAAAAAGTTATCAAAGCATGAAACCAATACACCAACTTGTATTTTTATTAATATGTTCTTATTCGGATAAATATATTTATATTTTATAGAACTTTACAGATTATGTCTTATTTATTATAAAATAAATATAAAAGGTAAAAATCCGATCTGACCATTCTAATCTTAACTTCTCTATCAATCCAATTTGAATTTGAATCTAATTTTAAAACATTGTTAAAGACCATGAAAATAAAAATAAAAAGAGAGAGAACGAATGGAGGGGATGCATAATAGAAAGATATCTAAAGATGAGCATGCTAACACATAAGATACAAAATGGCACCCTTTTTATGGATGAACCATTGGAAATGCTGTAATATTGACTTAGTATAAAAATTAAATAGCGCTGCCTATATGCTAGTTAGTAAATGGTATTAGATCTCAAAATTGAGTCGCTCAGTCTAAAGTCGCAAGAAAAATCATCCATTAAATGAATTCACGAAGATTATTATTATTATTATTATTATTATTATTATTATTATTATTATTATAGTTTTAAAATGACAATATGGTCTTTATGAGATTTACTTTGTTTATTTAAATTAAATGTATTTGTCACTTTCTAATTAAATTAAATCAACTATGGTTCAGAATCTCCAATGAGGAGTGACACTAATGTGTAATAATAGATTTGAAACCATCAATACCATATAAAAAGTTATACTACCTCCGTCCCATAAATATAGTTCACTTTACTTTTCTACGGATCTTAAGAAAAGTTTGTTAGTGTAATTAGTGTAATTAATTTTAAGGGTAATTTTACTTTTATACCTTATATTTAATTTATTGGAATTGAAAGTTATAGAAATAAAGAGATAATTAATGAGAGTAATTTTATCTTTTAACCTATAATCATCTCTAGTCAAAAAATAAACTGGACTATAATTTGGGACTAAGAAAAAAGGAAACGTAGACTATCTTTATAGGACGGAGGTAGTATTAATAGTTTGAGTTGTATTGCTAGAAAAGTTAAAATAAAAGTTTAAAAATTTAATAGAGAAATTTTTTTTATATTAATAGCTTGAGTTGTATGTTGGTAGGGAAGTTAAAATAAAAGTTTAAGGATTTATAGAGAAATAATGTAAAGTTTAAGGGTTTAATAAGTTTGTGAAATAATCAACATCAACTATTCTTAACAAACAATCTAATGTTGTTTTATGAAAACAACTAAAATTCTATTGTTGGAGAAAAAATTTTTCAAAATGATTGTTTATTAATCTCTGAAGATTTTTCACCTCGGTCAGTCTAGCCCCTTTTAAGTTTGTAACTATTAATAATATGATTAAGGTATGTGTCTGATAAAAATCAAAATTTGAAGATTTTTTTTATAAGTTAAAATCAAGAAAATCTCTAAAATGATTAAATTCAAAGATTTGAAGATTTTGTTCCAAGATCATGTATGATTCAGCTCCAATTTTTAGACTCCTTGAATTATGGGATTCCACCACATCAAAAAGAATCAACCTTCTTGGTTTTAGTCATTTGTTTTATGGTATATAATAATGTAATTTTATTAAATTAAGGAGAGTTCTAGTAAAATTAATTTGATAGTGCTATTTGGTCAAAAAAAATTTATCAAAATTTGGTCAAAATCAGATACAATATCATCAATATCCTTATGGTATATTGATTCTAAGAAAAATTTTACTCCTTTTTAATATTTTCATCCTATCAAAATATCTAAAATATCCCTATTTGATAATTTTGATCTCATATATTTTGATTAAAAGGCTTTTTCTAAATTTATTTTAGATTCACACATCCAAAATAAAATTAACTCTACATCATCTAGAAGTCTCAATAGATACTCAATACCTCTTTTTTATACTAATAATAACAATAATAATATAATAGGCTTATTAAGCTTGTGTCAAAAGCATATCCTCCTATAACAATTGCAGACTTCTACAATAATCCCAAGATACTCAAACACCTTATTTTTCAACTTCTTAATCTAAAATATTGATAACTAATTAAGGACTCCATATCATAGTAAAAGTCTTACTCCTACCCTCCCACAACCCTTTTAAATTGAACTTCATCCTAGTCCTTCTCCCTTCCATTTTTAGTGGTTATTGTAATGCAAATTCTTCTCCATCCCAGCCCTCTCTCAAAGATCTTTGTCTTCTTGTGCAGGTATTTAGGGCTGCATATTTTGTGCAACAGGAGAACTACCGGTAGTACAGTGTATATATGGTGATGATGAATATGGTCCAGAGTGGAGAAGGGTTTGTGGGTGAGGTAAGTCCATCCCTTTCTGAAAATTAAAAATCTTAATTGTAGGAAACAAGAGTG
>JAWZTD010000001.1:4789277-4803391 GCA_035221335.1 Echites panduratus | reverse complement strand
TGATCAAATGGTACACATTCCATAAATTTACATAGGACTCAATGTGCATCATGGATGGAAGTTGAACTTAATTCCCCCGGAAAAATTGGAGTATTTAGTTCCCAAATACTTTATGATTGGTACCTTTGATCCCTGTATATATTTTTTTTATTTTTTAGATCCTTAAAATAAACCGATGGGCTGATTTGATCTTTTTTTAATATTTCCGGCAAAAGTTCACAGGATGATGAAATGTGAAGGGCAAAATGGATAATTTTTTTTTATAACCCCCGGTATTTCCCCACTCTTATCATCTTCAACTGGTTTCCTTATCTCAATCAACAGAGGAAGTTCATCAATTGGTCAAATAACAATATGACGTGAAAATGGAGATACAAGCTTTTGATGAAACCAAAGCTGACATCAAGGTACTACTTGATGTTGGAATCAAAGAAGTTCCAAGATTTTCCAATCATAAATCTTGAAGTCATTGATAAATCAAAATTTTTTTTTTTTTTGCAGAAAATTGAGTGAAGATGATGACAATGGGAAATTCCCATGAGAGGGTTATCTGAAAATAAAAATCATAATGAACAAACCCATCGACCGGGGAAATTCCCATGAGAGGGTTATCTGAAAATAAAAATCATAATGAACAAACCCATCGACCGGCGACCATCCCTAACGTCACCAACTGCAGCATTGGAGCGTCATTGCATTGTGTTGTGCCGCCAACAGGTCTGTCCTTCCTATCACATATAGATTTCATTACTCTGATCTACACTGCCCTTAAAACTCTCTTCAGATCTACCATCCGATCGCTACCCATCCCTCCTCAACCCATTTCTGTAACCCAGTATGGCAACCACCCACACCGCCTTGTCATCGCCCAACCCTTTCCTATTTCACCCATTGACCTTCTCCATTAGATCCAAAAATAAATAAATCGTCTCTACCCACTACCTCGCCAACCCTCATCGTCCACTCCTCAAGCCAACACAACCCCATCTCTAACCTCAACGCCGCCACATAAAAACCCCACTCTTGTTTCAGTTCCACCAATCACTAATCGGATATGGTAGACAAAAGGTTGCAGATGATGACAGTGGGGAAATCCAGTGGGGGAGGGGGTTATTTGAAAGAAAAATATGAAATACCGGTGAAGGAGTTATCTACCGGTGAAGGGGGTTATCAAAAAAAAAAAATTGGACTGTCCATTTTGCCCTTCACCATAAAATGAACATTTCATCATCTGGTGAACTTTTGCCAGAAATATTAAAAAAGGACCAAATCATCACATCGATTTTATTTTAAGGATCTAAAAAATTAAAAAAAATAAATAATGATCAAAGATACCAATCGTAAAATATTTGGGGACTAAATACTCAAAATTTCCAATCTATTTGGAAGCCTCTTTTTCTTGCTCTTATTCAACTTGTTGTGAACTAAGTTTATGACAAAAATTTTCAAGGAAAAAATAATGTAGAATTTCTTCAAAATAATTTGGTCATCATAATTAGTTGAGCTACCGAATTTTACTCTCCCGGAACCCCAATTACAGCTGAAGAGGTAATATATCAGAAACGGAATATTTAGTTGTTGGTTGGTATCAGCGGCCCATGTCATGAGTAACTAAACCGCATCGGCCATGTTGGTCCCTATTGCCATCTTTGTGTGGAGTGGACAACAGCATCATTGCGTCGAAGAGTACAGACTACAGTTAACAAAGGTAGATTAATGTTGTGCTAGATGTGACCTACAAGCTTCTCCATTCTCTAGGCTTCGCGAAGGCGTTCGCTTAAAGCACATAGCTCTTCCCTCACTAAAAATTAAAGTTTTTTTTTTATTATTATCCTATATAATTAGGGGTAATATAATAAAAATATTTTTAAATATCTAATTAATTAATAAAATTAATGACTTTTAACTAGTAACAAGAAAAGTTAGTTGGAATAATTTATATTTAGTGATGGAAAGAATATATTAAAATTCACTCAAGTTTAATAGGAAAATTAGTGAGTTTAGTCTTCAAAATTTTAAGTTTTGATGTTTATGATAATACTTATTTTTTTTTTCTTTTTATAATTCCCAAAGTATATTCGAGTTGTGTTTATGGTCATTTTTTTCTTTTCCTACTTAAATCCAGCTACCATCCGGCAGAATCAATTGTTTTGTTTTAAAAAAAAAAAATGGACAAATTATCCATTTCGGATGAAGTTAGGTGGAGAGGTTTGAGATGAGTTTAAGAAATATGAAATGATCAAAATGTCCCTCATCCTTTACTTTAAAAAAAAAAAAACAAAATGGTTTATTTTACAAAAGGATGACTGGATTTAAGTCGAAAAGGAAAAAAAAATCATAATCACAACTCAAAAATATTTTAAGAACTATAAAAAGTTTAAAAAAAATTTAAAAACTTAATCTTTAAATCTAAAAATTTTAAAGACTAAACTCGTTAATTTTTAAAGTGTAATAATTAATATACATGCCAAAATATAGGGGCAAAAAGTGGTCTTATAGTGGCTTTCCTTCAAGATTTACGTCTTTATCGATTAGATTCTATTAACTATAAATAAAAGGAAAAAAATTGAAATTCCAAGTATTGTAAACTGAATTATTATCGAGTCGCTGAAAAAAAAAAAAAAAAAAAAAGTTGTTGGGATATCATAAAAGCAACGCCTTTCTCCATCAGCATTACTATATATGTAACTATTACTATAACCCCACCAAGAAAAATTGGATAGGATCCTTGGCCATGACCATGATTTTCAATATTTTCTTAATTTTCAGAAATTCTGAAAAAGTCCAAATTTTGATCAGTGGCAGACATATGTTGGTTTTAATGGCCACAAAATGTTAAATGCTTTCTTCTTGTCCTTCAATGCTTACTTCACTTCACCAGCAATTATTGTCTCCAATGAAGTAAGATCCTTGCAATTCAATGGATTTTGGATAAGACTTCTTTGTTCACCCCCCGCCCCGGCTCCTCTTTTGATCAAGTACTTGGTGTCAAGCTATGATTTCCAGCCCAAAAGCCCACTTAAAGCCCAATCTTCATACGTGAATAAAATAGACAAAGAAATACGAAAAAAACTCCACCTTTTACTAGGGTTTTAGATCAGGCTATTCTCCGGCGGAGCTTTTCTGAAATCGAAGAAGAATCTGCGAGCAGCCATGGCGAGCACGAAAGTGCAGAAGATTATGACCCAACCGATCAACCTGATTTTCAGGTTTCTGCAGAGCAAAGCACGCATTCAGATTTGGCTTTTTGAGCAGAAGGATTTGAGGATAGAAGGACGCATT
Organism: Echites panduratus; assembly: GCA_035221335.1. NCBI lineage: Eukaryota > Viridiplantae > Streptophyta > Magnoliopsida > Gentianales > Apocynaceae > Echites > Echites panduratus. Next base: position 4,800,109 of record JAWZTD010000001.1, on the reverse strand, counting down.
ATCGGGTTCGATGAGTACATGAATTTGGTTCTGGATGATGCCGAGGAAGTCAGTGTTAAGAAGAAGACCAGAAAGCAATTGGGTAGAATACTTCTCAAAGGCGATAACATCACCTTGATGATGAACACTGGGAAATAATTTCTTTCTTCGTTCGAGTAGACTAACTGATGAGAAATCCTTGGTTAATAGAATTTCTTCTAATGCGCATTGTTATGTAAACAATCTATCAAGAATATTGTAATCATATCGTTAGAATTGTGTTATGAATTCAGTTTATATAAACCCTTTTTCAAGGGCGTCAGGAATTGGTCATCTTATTGCTATTATCGAATTATCCATAGATGAATATGTGCAAATGATTCTTGATATCGTTAATATAAAGAGTACAGATTTTTGTTGCTGACATTTGAGGAATTCGTGGATTCTTGTGTTAAACTCATGAAGATGCCCTTACATCATTTGTCATTACGATCTTGAATACTAGGGTAATATTTACAAATGATGGAATTACTATTCCGAAGAAACTTTCCAGAGCTGTATAGGAACTCCCGGGATTCTTCAACTCTGGTGAACGGAATAAAGGATGATCGGCAGAGTTGACGGAGGTGAAACAATGCTATCTTCCAGAAATTAGATGCCCAAGACCCTGGTTCTCATAGAAGGAACCGATATCCCAATCCTCAGTTGAGGATGAGAGTGTCATTAGAGCAACCACAATGGACCTCATGCTTGGCCTTAGCTGAGGATTTTCGTGTGTGCACGCCCTGGCAAGCTGAGCCATCTGCAGACAAAAGAAGAACCAGGTGGTTAAGATGACCAATAAACAACCCTCAATAGTAAGAGAGTTCTTGATCCCTGCTTTACCTTACGAACTGATTCAATAGGATAGTCATCACCTAGCCTGGGATCAACTATTTTGGAGAGTGCCTCTTGAGAACCAGACTGGTTAAATTTGTCCTCGAACTGTTCGATATCAAACATTAGATGATTAGTGCCTAGAAAAATAGATATGTTCATGTTAATTGGTGGCTGGTGTTAGAAGTAGTACCAAAGCAACTAGACCGATTGATTCGGTAACAACTTCATTGGTCTTAATAATGGCTTCTTTTGCAGAAATGAGTTCATAAAGTACTACCCCAAAAGCATATACATCAATCTTGGGGGAAACATCACCATACTGAGCATACCTGTGTCCAAACAGGGCTTGTGAATTAGAAAGGCAGAATCGCCGTTTCCGTTGTGTGTGCGGGTTTTGAGAGAGGGAGTTTGGGGAGGGGGGAGGGGGAGGAAAGATTAATGTCATACTCTGGGGGCATGTAACCAAAAGTACCCACTAGACGGGTATGGAGAGATGCACTTCCAACTTCTGTCAGTTTCGTAAGGCCAAAATCAGCAACCTGTGCAGAAGAAGAAGAAATCCGTTTCTTATACAGCTGAGAATACATTGCATGTGATAATCAAAAAATAATGTCACTAGAACTGGAAATTATCACAACCTTTGCTCGGAAATTTTTGTCAATCAGAATATTGGCCGATTTAATGTCACGATGGATGTAAACGGGAACTGTGTGCTCATGAATATATTCAAGTCCTCTGGCAGAATCAAGTGCAATGTGAACTCTGGTAGCCCATGGCAACGGCTCAAAATCTGCAAATAATGAAAATGGATGCGACAGGTTATGGCAAAAGTAAAATTGTTGTTTATGAGAATGTTGCACTGAAGAATGCTCCCACCAGAACCACGCAAATGTTGAGTCAGATTGCCATTCTCAATGTATTCATAGACTAAAAATAAAGATCCCTCAACACAGTATCCAATTAAACGAACCTGCAAATTAATATAAACAAAAAAGAGATCATATTCATATTGTTTCTTTAAGATTGAAGTAAAAGGAGGACTTGTAAGACTGAAGTAAGAGTAATATTACCAGGTTTAAGTGATGAACATGGGTTAGAACCTTCAGCTCTGCAAGGAATTCTTTGGAAGCTTGCATGTCCATCTTTTTAATAGCAGCTTTCTACAATTTCGTCAGATACGGAAGCCAAATTAAGGTGAAGTACTAGAGAAAAGTTCTTTAAAGAATATACATATAATGTCACAGTTCTAGAACTCTACTTTTCTCCATCTTTCTCTTTTTCTACTTCAACTTCCTAGCATGAAGATTGAAGAGATGATGAACAAACCTCGCCTCTTAACTCCCCGTAGAAAACCGATCCAAATCCACCTTGGCCTATTTTGTTAGAGAGACTGAAGTCATTTGTAGCATTTGCAAGCTCTTCATATGAGAATTCAACTGATCTGTCCACTTTGATGCCGTTGAGCATTGGGGAATTGCTACTGACAACAAGACCTGATTCAGGATTTTTCTCCAACGGTCCAGAACCTGAATTGCAACAATGGAAAATGCTATCATGAGAGTGACATTTATGCTGCTTGGGAGCCTAAAATGATACACATAACTCACACCAAACTAGGGTTTCTGTCCGACAATAAGGTCAAGGAAATCACTAATATCTACGACGTGGGAGGAGGAACTCACAAACAATGGAAAAATATCATGCTGTATCTCTACGGATGCATATCAAGCAGGGGAGTGAAAGGATTATGAATTACCATCCAAATGTTGATGACTTTGATCATAACCTACTGTGTGAAGAAATGGTAATTCTGTTATTTTCCTGTCATTATAGAATAAAACAAAGAAGCAGACTGCCAAAAAGCTTGCCCCGATAACAGCAGCAACCGAAATTCCAGCAATGGCTCCACCTGAAATTCCTGTCCAAAATGGTTCCAAATCATAAGATCAAGACAAGGATTCTGTTCTTGCACCTCAAGGATTTCGAAATCCATAAATCAAGACATGTATCATTCAACCACGGGCTAAAAGTAGAACTAACCACTTGAGCTGCAAAAGTCAAAAAAGGGGGAAAGAAAAGGCATTTTAGATATGAAAAGCAAATATAAAGTAATTAGCTCAAACTTCATTGTAATAGTATTAGCTACCTTGATTTCAATGGCAGAAAGGTTCCATTTTGATCTGCACACATGGATTGGGAAATAACGCATTAGCAGAACATAGTTTACTGCAAAGCATAATGAACACTAGTGTGGTTGTCCAATCGACAAACAGTCGACTCTCCCCAAGGTTATAACACACAAAAGATGCCTGAAAGACTGTAAATTCCTAAATATCTGCTGAATTCCATCTTTCTTGGTTCAATTAAAATGATTTTGAGAATAATTAGTCTTCTCCTATGCTAGTTTTGTGCAGCAAATCTCTTTGCTGCAGAAGAAGATCTCATTACCTTTTCCTGGAACAAAAATCAAACCACGCCCACTGCTGAAATCCACACCAGGATTGTAGTCTTGCAATAATCTCTGAGGAAGGCCAAATTCATTGGCTATTGAAGAAATATTCTCACCAACTCGAAGAGGATACGATATAAATAGACCGTAATCCTTTGACACTCGACTATTCCCACATGAGCAATTCACAGTAATATCCAGTGGTCCGTAATCAGGTATATTATCAGGCCTGTAAGTGTTAAACCTCTGTAGCATATCAACTGTGGTAAGATTGGAGTAAATAAGACCTGCAATTCTTTGATACGTATTTCCTGGCCTGATCTGATAGACAAACTGATGAGCCATAAACTCCCCACCTAGGCAACCACACGAGAAGGGAACATTGACTCTGCTACCATACTGAATTATGTCTGGATTTCTTATTTGAGGATTATATTCAAGAATGTTGTCGATGGTTGTAGAAAGGACTCTGGCCATAAATGTGAGGGTAGATCCATTCCATGCATAATATGATGCTAAGGCATCACAGCCATCACTACATTTTGATTCAACTCCAACCCAGAAAATTATCAAGCCCAAAAAGCAAGCTGCTAACTCAGGGCTTCTATATTTCAGCACAAGCATATTCCTTGCGACTGGAATCTTAGCAGGCTAAAAGGAACCCAAACTAATGATGAAGAATGTCTGGAAGAAGAAGAAGAAGAAGAAAAGTTGTACTAGTGCAAGGTTTAGTAGCTGTAGACACCTGATTCAGTCTACATTTTCTACAAAGTAAAACACTTGTAAGAAAAGTATTTGCTGAATTTTATAATTTTGAATTGTGTGGAGAGATGAGTGTTGGTTTGGCTAGGAGACAAATAGCATACGCGTTTGTATGCTCCCTTTTTATATATATTTCCCTTGGATATGCAGAAAGCGACCAAGGCATTGCGGAGGTGTGCAAGAAGTTTCCCCGAAAATATTCTGGCCATACCAGGAATAGACCAACAACATCTGCCTGAAAATAATTTTGGCAAGATTACTTTTTTTCTGTACTATAATATTTTTTACTTGGTCATGATTCATAATTTTTATTTTATTTTTTTTATCGTATAACATTTTTTTGTGATTAGATAGATCTTTTTGTCTTTTTTTTTTTCTATTTTTTAAAGTCAAATAAAATATTTTTTTAACTATTAAAAGTATTTTAATCGATTAATTATAATAACTTCTCCCTTTTCAATTTAAATTTTAAAAATCCAGACCCATCTTTAGTTACCCTCTAATTATAACTAGATGTGTAAATGAATTGGATTTTTTAATTTAAATCTATTAGGAAAGGTTACTTCAATAAATAAACTAATATACATTTAGGAATTGAAAAAAAAAAGATTTATTTCCCCTTAATCAACAAAAAATAGGCAAAAAGGATCTATATAGTTACACTTTTAGAGTGAAAAATAAAATAAGATTCAAAAAAATAAAATAAAAATTATGAACTTATACGGTTAAAGTGAAAAATATTATAGGACGAAAAATGTGATTTTGCCTAATTTGCTTGATATCAAGAGGGATGAAAGGTGCACTAGTTTACCGACCAGGATATTTATATATAAGAATCCAAACTTAGCATATTCCTATAATATCGTGTATGCTACACACTTTAATATAATAGATATAAAATATCACAAGTTGATTATGATTAACGATTAACTATAACATATATTTAAATATTTTAATAATATTATACTGTCACTTATATTATAATATTAATATTTTATTAACAACTTGTAAAGAAGCAAAATTCAATTTGAACTTCTTTATTTTTTCCTATTCAAAATTATTTCTTTATAAATATTCAATCATAATTCATTTACAAGATATGATTTCTCACTCCAAATTAAAGAGCTCCTTTATCTGTTAATTACATTTTCCTTTATTGATTATTGATCAGAGGACCTTCTGAGTAAATATTCCCCTCTGAGCCTGTATGCAAAAGACAACGTTGTCAAACCGAACCACCATCAACCCAAGCCCTTTTCAACCAGCTACATCAATATTCCATCGGACACAAAAATCATTCGACCATACTTAAAAGATATAAGACGTTGTTAAATGATGTTAACTTATTCATTTTTTAAAGTCTCATTCTTTCCAGAAAGGAAGATAATGCTGACAGATTAGTGACTAGGTTGTCTGAACAGTCATCATTGACAGATTAATTAAGATGATCAAGAGCAAATTACAACGCGGGTAAAGGACAAGGATTAAATTATTTGGTGAGGGATTATTGAAGATTTTATTATTTAATGTTTCTATTGTATCGTGAGGCTACAGTGCACAGAATAACCAAGTCAACTTTCGTCATCACTCACCTAGCAAAAAACCTCACAATCCGTGTCTAATGTATATTTTCTGTCGGTAGAAAATTCCATAAAAATTAAAAATTTATTACTTATTTCACTAATACTTCCTCCCGAATTTATCTATTTTTCATTTTGAATGGATCAAAGTTTATTTTTTTTAAAAAAAAATTAATTAAATTTTATGTAAAAAAATCAAAATAAAATATTTAATGTTGGATATAATGAAAATGTTAGGTATTTTATTTAATGTGTTAGGCCAATCCAAACATTGACCATGAAACGTGGTCATAAATATTGCTTATTTGCCACTAACCTTTTGCCGGCACGAACACTATCCCAGACCCTGAATTGAAGTTGGATCCTGGATTGAACCTTTGCAGCAAATCTGCCCGAACACCTGCTGCGGTTGCCACGGACAGTAAATTCTCTTCAGGACGTAAAGGATACGTCATGAACAAGCTATAATCCTTGGACACATGGCTGTCCCCGCACGAACAATTCACTGTTACATTGATGGTTGCAATATCTGGTATTTGGGTTTTGTCATATGTATTCACCAATTGCATCCAGTAAGCGTTGGTGAGATTGGAGAAAGCCATTCTTGCAATCTTAACATATGTATCCCCAACCTTGGTTTTGTACTCAAAAGTATGTCCCAAGAAATCCCCATTTAGGCAATCGCAGGAGAATGGAACGTTGATTCTTGAACCCTCCCTAATGTTATCTGCACTCGGAACATGTGGATTGTACTTGAGAATTTCGGGGATTTCTTGGCTGAAGATGGTACTTATGTAACTGAGATTTGATCCTCCCCAGACATAGTAGGAAGCCAAAGCTAGTCCACAACCTGTTGTACACTTGGCTTCTGAATTAGGACAACCAACAACGAAGAGAAAGAAACAAAAACCCTGATGAGGAAGGAGGCTCTTTCTGTTCATGGTGGCAGCACCGTGGTGGGGAAGAAGAGCAGTGAGGAATCGAAAAGGGCAAATATAAAAGACAGAAGAAATTAAGTGGAGAAACAGGCATTTTGTCTGATTTGAATAATTAAATTAATAGTATATACACAGGCAGCCGTCTTGCACTGGTTGTTTTATTTGTTCTTCAACAGTGAGGCCGGGCTGATTTCTGTCGGCATCTTCCGCACTATGAGTCGAGAATCATTGTTGACTTTACCGGCAAGGCAGCAAAATACAGAAATAGGAAATACTGAAAGAATCAAAGGGGGGAACATTCCTCGTATCAGCTCCGAATTAATCCAACAATTACAACTTATATATAAAATATTTATTTGTCCAGAATCCTAATTGTCAGTAAATCTGATAGGGTCAAACAACTCGAAAAGGTCATGAAGCTCGACAGGTCTATGAACTTGAAGCCTGAAAGGGTATTCAGAGTCTTCAGAAGGCATTACTAAATAATTATCGTGGCCAGAAAGTTATTTTCTACCTTGATTAATATTATTTAATCAATCCTTGGGCTGTTACAAGTTAATAATTGAGAGGTTAATTGATAGTGAATTAATTGATTAATTGATCAATTCATCTTCAAAATTTATTGGTTTTAAACATATAATAGATAAAGAGTTTAATCTTAATGTTTTAATTGACAGTTATAACTATCGAGATGAGCTAAAAGTCAAGAAATGCTAATAAAGAGATATAATAGATTTATTAACGAATTACGTGGATTTTAATTCTCCTTAAAGAAAAAAAAAAGATATATATGTGATAGAAAATTGTTTCAAGCCATCATCATTTCTCAAATTTTACTTTGAAAGTTATGGAAATCGAGCTTTTCCAATTTTATATCTCCAAAATCACAGAGTTGGCAACATTATAATTCCGGGGGTGTAAGAAGCAAATCCTATTTAGCTTCAAACACTATGTGACATTTCCTGTTCTTCTTTTCTTTTGATTTATTTATATAACATCCCGAATCATTTGTCTTCTTTTTACATATATTGAAAATATTTAGATACAATTGTATACCTAAAATAACTTTATTTTACTGTCTTATAAATATATATATATATATATATATATTTATACTATTCCCTCTCTTCACACACACACACAAAAGAAGAAGAAGAAGATGATGACATAATAGAAAAGAGAAAATATTAAATGAAGAATAAAAATAAAAATATTATTCTCTCCTTCCGAAATTGAATATCAAATTTTTAATTTGAGTTATCCAGAAATTAGTCAAAATTTTCTTAATAAATTGATATAGTTAAATGTAAAATGAATTAAGTCAATTGAATTTCTTAAAATTTGTGTAAATTAAAATAGACATTTAATTCTTGATAGAAGGGGTATAATTATATAATAATAATTGTTAAGTAACGTAGGGAGTATAATTATATTATTTTTTTTATAAGTGATGTCCAAATCAGTTTCATACATACACCTTAACTATACGTTAATTACTGTTAATTCATCAAAACTAAAATTTGTAGTAATACAGAATTGAACTCATGTCCCCCCATTAACCGTGTGATCCATCTCAAACAAAATAAATGAAAAAGGTTATTATTTATTTATTCTACCAAAAACATAAACATACCTTTTAACAAAATATATGCCATTCATAAGATTTATATGTGTAGGTGGATATGGATCAGGTCTCCCATTCAGAAACTATCGATTTAGAATGTAGGACAGAAAATACTTTTAATCTATATAAATATTTTAATGACATAATTCAGATAAAAAGTCTGAACTTGAAAATAATATACACGTGTACTCATAGCACAACTGTACAACATTCCATGTGCACAGATAGAAGATATTTCATCATGCAATCCCCGATATTTTATGCTCTGCTTCCCGAAGAGCTTCTTCCCTCAAGTACTGAGGTCTTGTATCTGAATCTGAGGTCAGAGGTTATAGTTTTGATTTATATGGAATCCTTCGCAGTCGTCCCCCTTTCCCGGACACCCATTTTCCTTCAACAGTCCCAAAGAAGAACTTCCAGAGCTTATCCCTTTAGGCCATGGAAGCAAAGACCTTCACAGCTTACCCTCTTCCAGTGTCAAAAGATGTATGTCCCAGGTCAGTAATCAAATCACCACCATTTTTATTCTTTTTCTTTTCAATTCACCCTTTTTACTAATGTATAATAATAAAATCTGCAGGATTTGGAGAAGCATCACCTGAGAGGAAGGCAGCCAGGCACCTCCATGACTTTTTCACATACGTTGCTGTCAGAATCGTCTTGGCCCAGTTGCAGGTTCTCCCCTTTTCAATTACATTGATTAAGGTTCCAGTATGTGAAAAACACAGGATTAATAAACCTGGGAATATTCAATTTGATGTGTTAATGATTCGACTATTTTGTTTGGATAATTTTATGAATTACTTGGACAGAGCAGAGCTACAACCCTGAGGCATATAAGGAACTGATGGCATTCTTGGATGGGCATTCTCTGAATGATGGGGACAAGTTTTGTGCTGATCTTATGAGGGAATCCTCAAGACACAAAGGTTTAGGTACGAGGAAATAGGAATCAATCTAAGGCTTTCTCTTTTCACCTATAAGGGAAATCTTGGAATTTTTCTGATGCTTTCTTCTTTTCTCTCTTGTAGCTCTGCGGATAATGGAGGTTAGTACTAAATATAGTAAATACATTTCATTCTCGATTCCCTATTGTTTCTTCTGGTTCTGGACTCCAAGTTTACATTTATTTGTGAACTTTAATGTTGTATATCAGGTTCGTTCTGCATACTGTAAGAACGATTTTGAGTGGGACAACTTGAGGAGATTATCCCAGAAGGTGAGAAGGAAAAGGAACCATTTGCTTAATCTTTATTTACCTTGACCACCCCCCTCCCCGGCCCCCTTTTTTTAATTTTCTTTTCTTATTATTCTACAATTCATAATTCTGCAGATGGTGAATGACTATAACACAACACTCATGAGAGACTACCTCGAAGAGACAACCAGTCAAGTCGAAAGCGAAAAGTAAAAGGAGGATTCTTGATATTTATTATACACACTGTTAATGCATCACAGATGAAATTGGATACTCCGTAACATACAGATTGTTATCAAATCCTGAGCAGACATATTTCTTTCTTTATTTACTTTCTTGCAAAACCACCATTTTCGGGTTGTAGGTGATAAAACATGTTCAACATAAAGGAATGGTGTAAAACTAGATCATTAACATGAAGAAATGACCGGAATTGTCATAACTGGCCATCCAATAGCCTCTTAATCTCTTTCCTTTTCATAATCCTGCAAATCCCAAAAGCAAACTTGACTCAATATGGAATCCTACTAGGAGAAACAGAAAAATGTTATGCTATATTCCTTTAAACAGACATCTTTCACCAAAATTGTGAAATGAAAAACTGTTAGACATGAGGTAAAGATGTCTTGGCTATATTCATTTATAGGTATATTGTACATTTCACACTTTCCTTAAAGCTTTTGAAGTCAATAAATAAGCTTTGTGAAAATGTCAGAAATATTTTTTCTTTTACGATACAAATTAAGGTTTATAGCTGGTTCTGAATGCTTCACAACTCATTCTTCTAAATCAAGAAGTTACCTCAAGGTAGCTGGTTACATCTGAAGTTGCTTGAATTTTTCCTTCACTATAATATGACTGAACATTTTCCTCAATGTTTTCCACCCTGAAACCAAAAACCTAAGACATGCCCCAAAAAAAGATTTGCAATGACAATTAAAAGCAGAAGTTTTTACCTATAAATGTAGTTCACCATGATCCCTCCACTTTGTGTGAGACCCTTCTGAGATCGGTCAGCCATCCAATTCAGTCTTCCAATCATCTGAAAGAATATAAATTAAGTGCTCAATTATCATCCACCATCAGTCTTGGTATTTGGTGTTCCAGGTAATAGACTTTGAATGACAGTTTACATGCACCAGAAGAACCGGAGCACAGAAATATCACACCTTAAGGAGCTTTTCTACCTTTCTCAAAAAATCATTCATTTTCCTTTGAGGTTCTACAGCTATCTAATTGAGCATATTGTGGGAGTAATTTTCAGATTGTGACTTGGACAAGAAGCCAATTTCCAGATCTCAGCCTAGAACTCACATGGAGACACCATATTAATGTAGATTTTTCACAAAAGTAAGCAATTGGCAAGAATACCTCCCGTTAACCTATTAATAACATACCGCTCCATTCTGTAAGTGGAAGTTTG
>JAWZTD010000001.1:4743701-4754817 GCA_035221335.1 Echites panduratus | reverse complement strand
ATAGTCTCTATGTTAAGATGAAATGCACCATCATCAATTTGAAGAAGACTTGTGTATGAAGTTCCAGAATCATCAAGACTCCAAGTTAAATCCTAAAAAATGAAAAAATAAACAAAGTTATTCAATATTACTTATATAATATCTTAGAAGTTTGAATTAAAATCATAACAATTTAAACCTAATTAAAGAAATTATGATCGAGACTGATATCTCATGTTATTTGAAGAAGAGAGATATCTTGTATAAAAAAAAATTTTTTAAAAAAACTTATTTTAGTGTATAAAACTACTAAATGTATCTCCTTGGTACATCTTCACCATGGCTAATTTTGTAAAATTGCAATCATTGCGTTAGTAGATATAAATCACCTCACCGACATTCAATTGGTTTTTAGATACCATAACTGGAAAACTTGTGGACATTTTCTTGTTTCAAGATTACTTTGACCTGTTAATAGAAATAGATAAAATACAATATTAGGTAAAATAAGAAGTTTGCCGGAAATACTAATAATGCAAAAATTATAATATACATGATGTAACAACTTTTGATTGTTGTGTGCAAGACATTCTTCTTATTCATTTCGTGTGCTTTTCAAGATTAATTTTTATTATAACATTCGTTTCTCCTTTTACTCGCACATAAGAAGGATTCATTATATCAATTTTACTGTTACTTGGAATCTTACTTCTATTATTTTGTTTAATATCGTCGCCTATACTTACAATATTCAAAATTGTCTTGTATTTTCTAATGTTATCAATCAAATGATTCATAAGTTCATCAACAATGTTGACAGTCTCTTGATCAAAGGTAGTCATATTCATGATGTAACTTGCCTTCCTCATTAGCCTACTAAAACTCATTGTAGCTAAAAAACTTGAAGATTTATCCAATGAATCGATTGATTTGTCAACAATTCTACTTTCCTTAGCATTCTTTGTCCACCTCTTCTAATATATTCTGAAGGAATTTTGTTAACATTACCTTTGACATTTAGCACCTTTGAAGCATATGAGAACACAACATTCCTAATCTTTCACTTCTTACAACTACAAGAAATTTTGCTATTTGAAGAGTCAAACAAAACAGTGAGAAATCTTTAGGAACCTTCTTTATTCAGTTTAAAGCAATGTGCTTGTCCTTTATTGTTGTATTCAACAACTTTCTTAGCCACACCTTCTTTGAATTCATTTTGAAACACATTAAACATCTTGGGATTGTATACATTACTGCATACTTCAAAATTTCACTAAGTATTTGTACTGAAGGTTTCCCTTAAGCACTATAGAAATCTTCTGCCCTTTCAATTTCAAGCATCCTTTCCAAATTTTCTTTAAAATGTCAAAAAAAAAAAAAATTATGAGAGTTAATGTCTTATATGAGATTTAGTGAAACAAATTGTTCGTACTCTCACTTCTTTGCTTGGACTTCATATTTGTTGAGAAGAAATCATTACTGAAAATGGGACACCATTTTGATTAAAGATCATATAGTTTCTTAAGCTACTGGTTTTCTAAAGCATCATATTGTTTAATCATAGATTTAATTTCATGCTTAAATTCCATCTTGGTGTCATGTCCGTGGAAATAATGACGAAATTTTTTTTGAAAATCAACTTTTCCATAAAGATGCTCAATATTTTGGGCAACATTCTTGAATATATGTCATTCACACAAACGGTGGCATGTATTAGGAAATACATTATTTATTGCACTAGCTATCACGTGATCTTGATTAGTAAATATTGTTTCCTGCTTGTTTCCCATTGCCTAAAGAAATGATTCAAACACCCAAAAAAATGAAGTGATATTTTCATCTAAGATCAATGCACAACCAAATAAAGTATTTTCCAAAGCTGATTGACACCAACAAACAGGGCACAAATTCCAAATCCAAAAAATGCAGCATGTCTAATTGTCATCTTACTTTTGTTTATAGTAATGAGAAGAGCCTCATCGTTGGTATCCATTCTTGGCAATGATTAATCCTAGAGAAATTGGAAAGGTAGCAATTCATATTTCTATTTTTTGAAGATTGTTGCAAAGATTTTGGTAGATTTTTCTCTTGAAAATGACTTCTGATGCAAGGAAATTTGGGAGAAATATAGACAGAGAGACAGCAAACGACTTTCTGTATAAGAATTGGGTTAACGGTGTTAATATTTGTGATGGCATAATGATATGTCAATGATTATATATGCAAGAACACAATTGATCTGCTGACATGGTGTAGCAACTACATTGAAATTTTTCTCATTTTAGTCACTTTCAACCTTTGCATGATACAAATCTAATTCTCTTCTTTTTTCTTGTGGAATATCTAGAGGAACTTCTCGTTTCAATCCTGAACTTATTGGATATATAGCCAATGCTTCAAAATTTGGGAACATCTTCCCCTATCATCAATCTCCTGAACAACTTCAAGAAATGATTGATCATTTTGGACTTTTTTTTTTTTTTTTTTGGTTGTTGGGGGGTTCAATTACCACAACTATATTTGTTGTGTTATGATCAAATAAATCAATATTTTCAAATTTTAATCCACCCCATGTTATCAATAATTCTTTCTTTCATGAACATTACATCCCAACTTCTAACAATTTTCTCTGCGATTGTGAGTCATAAAGTTAGTACTCAAGTTTATACTAATCGTAGATATATAATGAAATATATATATGGCCTTATATATTGTGGCAAACAAATTACACCTCTCATTCTTTAATATAAATAAATAAATGTCAAATACATACAAGAAGAGTGCACGGTTATCTTTTTTTTATTTTAAAAAAGTAAAATATTTAATTAAAAAATTTTTAAATGTATTTTATAAATTACCTCCTAATAAATGTTAAAAATACTTAATTAAATTTAATTATTTTTAAAAAAAATTAAAACAGTTAACCTTTAACTTAAATGTTTAAAGACTTAACTAATGCTCTCTGTAGCATTTTCATATAAGTTGTTATTATTTAGGGTCTCTGTACTCTTTGGTAAATTAAATAAATAAATGTCAAATATTCCATAAATCCCTAAAGTGATTTATATATAAGGAATTTTTTATTATTTGAGATCTCTGTCGGAAGTTCATTGGAGTCTCTAGGGCCGCTGGAATATTTTGGGATTTCTTGTCACTTGCCATCAAAGTTTAATTCATCCTTTCAATTTTAGGTGGAGTCACCTATTAGAAGTTTAAAGTCACCTGATTACCTGAAAACATAAACTCAATTTCATGAATATCATTAAAGGATTAAGATAAAGAGTATCGCCATTTGTTCTCACATTCATCATCAGCTCAAAATATCAGAAAAAATGTACCAATTCAAGTACACTCCGGTTTTGATGAACTAAAGGAAACTCTTCTTTGTAGATCTTGCCGTGTGCACTTTCCTAATTTAGTAATCTCCAAGTCAGAAAATACACATTTGTTAGTTAGCCAATTAATATAACCCTTGGCTTTGTATCCCAGCTCAAACAATCGAGTTCTTCCACTCCCTAAAAAAATAAATAAAAGGCTAAACCCCAAGAGCCTCAGAACTATGCCTAAGAGATTTTCTCATCAATAAGGGTTCCAAAAAGGAAACCTAGGAGCCTCCAGAAAAACAAACGAAAAACAACTTGGAAGAAAATGGCACCATATAATTGGCATAATGGGAAACAAAATACCTACTATTTAATATGTTAATTATAAGAAAATATCGAGAAACAATACACCATAAATATATATATTATATAAATATATAATTACTTGTCCAAGATAGGGTTATAAAAGCAATAACATGCATACAAGTAGAATGCAGCCTTGCACATATATATTATATATATAATACAGAGAACAGTAGATACTAAATAGAGTATCTTACATCTTTCACTATGATCATTTGAGGTTAAGATGATCGATCAATCAACAGTCGTAAATTAATTAGAGCAGAGCTGGAGAGATGTCCATTGGAAAAGGATTCCCCAAAACATTATCCATGTAATAATGGCCTGGATGGGTGGCATCCATCACCACAAATTGCATGTCTTCCGAAGGCTTCCAGTGCCTCTTCCTTTGGTTTATGAACCAATTGTTAATTTGCTTCTGGTCCAGACCTGTGGACTCAGCAAGTGCCAGCTTCTGATTTTCCTGTTCAATTAAATGCAGTAGTTTCCCTTATCTCCTCCAATTAGTTCTAATCATCTCAAGTATCAGATAACAAGAAACAAATATATCATCATTTCATGTCAGCAACACGAACGGAAAATATCGGAAAGTTTTCTGAAAGGCCAAGTCTAATTTTGTAAAAATTATGAAACCAAAAAAATGTAATGATTTAACTTCAGAAATTACACTAGCAATTATCAGTAAATTGGGTTGGATCGATCGAATTAAAATAAGTGTACCGATGGATATGGCCATTTGTAGTGTCTGCTCCACCATTCCAGCAATTGTTGCCTAGCTTCTTTTGGTAACTTTCCCTTCTTCCTTTTCTTCATGAACTCCTGCTTCAGGCTTCCCAGATATCCACTGTACTTGCGCAAGAGTTGCCCTTTAAGCTCCCGATCTTCTGCTTGAGGGTCTACAAAACTGTTATTCACATCAACATCATCTTCCGAGGACCCATTCCGATCCACAGCTTCTGCAATAGCTGCTTCATTAGAAAGTAAAATACAGAGGTAATTAGTACATATAAAATGTGTAATTGACCTAAAAACCTGGTTCAAATATCAGGTCATAATTTTTTACAACATGCTTCAGTAAACACAGATGAAGCTACAGCAGAACTTCAATAATTTCTTTAAAGTGTGTAACACTCAAATTTATATATATATATATATATATATAATATTACATCTTGGATTGTATAGTCTAGGAAGGAGACTATGACTCTTCATTCTCATATGGTAGCAGAAGTGTGCACAAAACAAACAAGACTAGATCGAGATATTGGACAAGAAATATCATTACTTCCGTGTCAAAATCATAGGTTGTAGGTACCTTTTTCTCTTCCAAATGTTGATTTGAATCTGGAAATATTTCAGAGTATTTCAAACTAATAAGTACCAAAAACCAAGTAATTTAGGCTATTTAAAAAATAATTAAGTATGCCATTCAGTTTCCTTTTTCAATGAAACAAAATGAGCACAAGAATAGCACACAATACTAGTCTCTTGCACCACAATTCTTCAACACAAGACAAATTTTGGTCACTTCAGTAATGTCACAGCTTTATATTGCCCACTCAGATTTAACTTTGTGTAGTATCTCAGTCTACTTTATAGAAATTTCTGCACTTTCTAGATAAGGTCTACCCATAGACTAGTTTCCACTTTTCTTCTACAGATTCCCCCCCACCCCCCAATAAATTAATTAATGCTTCCAGGATAGACAAATGTAGCAGACACTCAAAAACAGTTACAAGCTTTGAAGAATTATAAGTAGAGACAATGGCTTATCTCCAGAATTAAGTTATACAACTTATTTGAAAATTATTTAGGAACACAAAAGAGTTTTAAACTGTAAACAATTTTGATTCATTTTTATTGCCATATTAACTGTATATTTCATGCCAAAGATTTCAACTTTACTGCAGGAAACTAGGAGCACAATATATTAATTAAGTCTCAAATTATGAAAAAAGTTTCCATGGCTATATGAAATAGGCAAACCAAGGGAGATTAACTTGTTTCAGATTCATGAAAAGAAACATCAATATTCATTTCATGCATGCTAAAAGGTTAAAAAAAAAAAGTTTTTTAAATAACACACACTCACACAAATATTCACCATCCAAGAGAATGCAGTAAAGAAGTTCATGGACCATGAAATTACAAATTCCTTGCAAACTTATATGAATATGGGTGCTCAAGAAACTTCTAAGAAATATACAAAATTATAATCTCCATGCTCAACATTTGTAGGTTCAGCAAAATAATTCTAATTAAACCCACCAAACATCCAAATTTGAAAAATCAAATTGATCCACAGGTATTTTTGGACAGGCCAGGGGTGGGTCACCAAGCGAAAAATGCATCATTACATTAAAAGGAAGAATGAGAAGTGAACATGATTCATGAAAGAAACTGCACAGAGTAAGAACCATAGCTCAGCATTAGTTCATGGCGCAGTTTCTTTGTAACCAAAAACACTTTAAAGGAGAAAACCGGATCTCAAGATTTGCGGATTGATGTGTAAAACCACTAATTAGCTTCCTTTTGCCATGGTTGGGAATGAAGTTTAATTTATGTAAAAAATTAAACATTTTATTCTTGAGGTAACAAATCCGGGTTAATTCCATCCACACACCAGGAAAGGAAAGTCATATATAGATTTTTTTTATCCGCAGTCTCCCAATCTATACTGCGGATAAAAAAACTTAAGAGGAAACTAGAAGCGGAGAAAAACACCAACATCGAGAAAAAAGAGAATCAAAGCATATTAATATATATATATAGAGAGAGAGAGAGGTCAATCCGTAATCTGACATAGGTGCTGTTCTAGGGCTTGGCATTGGTTACACAAAACCTAGCAACCCAACAACAGTGAATCAAATTAAACAAAGAAAAAAAAAGGGCACAGAGAATTAAGTCATAATGAAAAACGATTTACTATTAAGCCTAAAAACTGCATCTTGGGACAAGCTCTTTCCCTCAGTTAATTTAAACTGGTAGTTATTGGAAACATGCACAAGCAGGAGGACTAGTTAAATTAATACAAACAAAAATCCAGCAGTAAACGTGTTCAGAACAGTTTTAGATCTGATCTGAGAAGAATAAATGTCATTCATTCATCAAGAGAGAGAAGACGAGTGAAAGGTGGAATTAGGAGAGGGAGAAAGCGAGAAGTAGATAGAGGGTTTTCTTCGATTTCATCACCAGAATCTGAAGAGGAGGCAAGACTCAGAGCTTTAAACTGGCACTCAATTCTGGAGAGGAAAAGCATGGCTTCCTTGAAGGGCTTGGAGAGTTCTTGCTCGTACTTGGTCAGCATTTCACAATACGCCTCCATAAATTGATCGAGGGCCGGATCTTCTCCAATACAACCGCCGACGTTGCTGTTGTTGCGAACCATAGCTGCAGCAGATGAGCAGGCTTCCTCTAACCTTGCCACCACTTCAGGTGGTGCTCCTATCTGCATCAGAATTAATTAATTAACTAGCTGTGTCTAGACAATATATATAGTACACTTGCTGGACTGTCTCTTTCATCGTTATTTCCAAAAGGGTTTTTTGTGTTTAGACTGCCTGCACATCTTTTATACCACAGGTAAGAAGCGAGATAAAGACGTATGTACGTGAAAGTTTACAAAGAAAAAGAAGAAAAAAAATCAAGGGTTTGCTTGAAACTTCTTTTGACTCCTATAAAAATTTGATTGGAAGCAATCTGTGGGATATCTTAAGTTGATCCCTTTTTTTTCTGGGTTCTTTGAAAATAGAAATTTTACTGGGTGGGGGGTATTCACCTTCTGGCAATTGACATAGGCAGCTAAGAGTCGATGATAATGAGGATGAGCCATGATTTTAGCCTTGACAGAAGAACAGCTGCTGCTACCATCATTTGTCTCCATGAAGTAACAACCTACTGTAGCAGCAGCAGCAGCAGGGACGTTGCTATGGTTTTGGTGGTTGTCTTCCAGCTGCTGCTGCTGATGCATCATAGAAGAAGCAGAGCTAGAGTTTCGACGACGGTTGTTTAAGTTTACTACTAGGTCTTGGTTTGGGCAAGGGGGAGGAAGAAATAGGGCGTTGTTATTGTTGCAACTTGTGTCTGCAGCATTAGGGTGGGAAGTAGTAGTAGAAGTAGTAGTGATGGAAGGCATCATGATGATCATAGGAGGACTAGATGGACATAAAGCATTTCCGTGATGATCGTGATGGTGGTGGTGGTCTCCAAAACCCATCAAGCACGAAGTGGAACTACAACCTCCTCCTCCTCCTCCACCCTCCATATTCTCTCTCTCTTTCTTTTTCTGTCCCTCCTCTCTTTATTATGAGTGTCTGGGTGGGGGTTCCTATAAAACCTTAACAATATCTCCCTGTGTGTCATTCATTAGTTTTGTTTTAAAAGAAAAGAAAAAAAAAAAGAAAAAGAAATCTTTTCTCTTTTTTGAAGGATGCGTGCAGAGCTCTCCCGAGTTTTATGCTTACTGGTTTCAGCCTTTTTGCAGAAAATCCTAAATATATGGTGCAGAGTAGTGGGGGGTTTTGTTTTCCTTTCTTTCTTTTCTTTATGTATCTGTTTGGATGATGAGGAGAGTCTGATGATCGTTCAGAAAGCCTGTTCAGGTTTTTCCATGGAAATGTGTGTTTATATATACTTACACAATCTTTCTCGTATTAGCAGCAGCAGTAGCAGAAATAACATTCATTCATTCATTTAATTCTCTTCTCTCCCCTCGGCCCCCTTCTACCCCCCTCCCACTAACTACTCACTTGTAAGTTGCAGAGCGCACGCGGTGATATTTTTATTTTTGCAGTTGCAGCAGGGGTGGTAAATTCTGTAAATATGTGTATACATATGCTTGTAGTAGTAGTAATTCCAGAAAGAAAAGTTAAGTTATGCATTTGTATCAGCAGCAGCCTAAAGCTAATAAGCTACGATCATTGAGTGTGAAAGATTGAGAGAGAAGAGCGAAGGTGTCTGTCTGGTCTCTGAGGAGGACGGGCTTATTAGGCTATGGTGTTCAAAGATTTTACCTTCCCAATGAAAACTCTCTCCCTCTTTTCTTGCACTGCCACTGAGGCACTGCCATTACTGGCAAAACAAGAGATAGAGAGAGGGAAAAAGAAAGGAACGGACGATCGATCGATCAAATCGAGGTGCGTGTAGTTTTGTGTAGAGTAGCGGTGATGGCTGACGAGAGAGAAGACAAATTAAGGCCAAGACAGGGTGAGAGAGAAGGGCTTTTTTTTTGGTTTTTAAGCTTATTTTTATTTTTATTTTTTATCAACAATTCCTCGCTCGCCTCGCTCTCACATGTCTGTAGGGTTTCTTCTCTCGGACTGCCGCTACCCGTCACTGTTTATGTTGTCTGCTAATTTTTATTAATATCTATATATAATAATATTCCTATTATCTATATTATTTATTATTTATTAATATATATATATATATAAAAGAATGACAATGCCCTCCCTTAACAAACTTAAACATCTTAAATTTTTAGAATATTTTTTGAACAAAATTTAATTAGATCCAAATCGAGTACTTTCTCTCTCGTTAAGATAAATATTATTTTTTTTATCCTATAATATAAGGTGTTAGTCTTTATTTCATATAAATTAAGGAGTTTTGAATGTATTATATTATGTTAAAAAATATTTCTTTTCACTATTATAAATTAAATAATAATTATTTAATAAATTCAAATTTTTAATTTTTTTGACTAATATAAATTAAATGCTAAAGAGTTATTAGCAAAAACACTTCATTTTTATTCATTTGTTTATTTGATGCATTGATAATAATATTATTTGAGGAATCAAGACTCCCTCTTCACTATTTTAGACTTAACTTTTTGTAATGGTTAAATTTAAATATTACAAATTTATTTCTTAAAAAATAATTTTTCTTTAAAATATAGATAATAGATAATTACAAATCTCATATATATAATGGTTATATATGTGACGAAATTTTACCGGAGCCCTATAAAACAAAATTTTACCCGAGCTGTATTTTATTTCAACAAGAGTAATTTGATTAGGATTGTTGAATATTTATCTTATATATATATATATATATTCTTTTAAATAAACTTATACCATAATTCATCATCTTTTTATTAGATTAGATATTCATTAAACTAAAAAATATAATTGTCTATGTCTTTTTATAAGTAATAGAGATAAATATTAAATTTGGAAAAACAATCTCTTATAATAATAAAACTAAATCATAAGAATTCATTGATTATTATATATATAGTTTGAAATTTTTTTAAAAAATATGATAAGTTGGACCAGTTACATTTTTTTTTATTATACACTAAGGATAATTCAAAGTGATAGTAAGATTTCTTAGTTCAAAAAATATTCATTTGAATACTATTTTTTAAAAAAAAACTTCATTCAACTTATCTAAACAAATAGAATACTGATAATATATTATTAGATGTCATAATATAATGACACAAAAAAGTAGACCTAACATAAAATATAATTTGAAAATATTTATGATAAACCATCATATGAAATTTAAAAATAATTGTATTAACTAATATGAATATAATTAATTGAATTTTCTAAAAAATACTCTTATAGTACAGAATTTAGTGTCGCATCTTCACTTGTATAAATTTTAAGAAAAATAATTCATTTAATCTATTTTAAACTTAACGATATCAAATTATTAACAAATTTTTAATTAATTTAAAAAATGTTATATGCATTTTTTGATAACTCAAAATAAAAATATCAACATTTAATTCTTGAATGAGAGATTAATTGAAAATTACACATCATTATTTATTATTTTAGTAAATATGTTAATTTGAACCGATAGTAAAGACACATTAAATTACATTTTTAATTTTATTATTTTCATTAAAGACTTCCCTCATGGTTATTATTAAAAGGCAACTCAATTGTACGCTTGCCAAGTGTTCCAGTCATAATAAATAATAGAAGAAAAAAAATGGAAGAGAAAAGGGAAATGGAAGAGATAAACTTAATTAATTAGAGGGGAACGTACATTAGCAACAGAGAGAGAGAGAGAGAATTTTTTCCGCCAAGCGCACAATAGCTGCAGCCCCCCACATTGCTTTCTTTCTCCCCACCAATGCAATGGGTTTATTTATTTATTTCCCATTTTTTTCTGTCTTTATCCTATGCAATGGTTTTTTTTTTTTTCCAAAAAGTCATGGAACGTTTTTTAAAATAAATATATATATTCTATCGAAATTAATATTCATTTATTTGTAGTTATCAAATTAAAAAATCATTTTAAAAATAATAATAATTTATATTTAATAATATATTGATATTATTTTTTGAAAATAAAAAAAATATTGTAATAATCTATATATTTTTATACATATAAAACAAAATACAATATTAACTTATAATTCTACAAACTGAAAATATAAATTGCAAAATGTTTTTAGATTTAGTAAAAATATTTATATGGTTTAGACC
>JAWZTD010000001.1:4692775-4704631 GCA_035221335.1 Echites panduratus | reverse complement strand
GTATGGAACAGAGGTTTAAGGCCATGGTGGAAAGCAAAGGACTAGAAGCTGTTCAGACAGAAGTTGATGATTTAGACTGGGAAAGTACCTTCTACTTGCGCCACCTCCCGGTTTCCAACATCTCTGAAATCCCTGATCTTGATGAAGAATACAGGTAGAATATAGTAATTTTTTTGACTGCTCTTCCTTAATCAGTGCCATTTTTAATCTGGTGCAGATTACTGTGTCCCCTACATTCTTGGATGTGAACTATAAATAATATAATTAAATATCCCAACTAACTTTACCTACTTAGGACCACTGTTGTTCACTGAAAGCGATTGGTGCAGAGGACTGTTTATAATCAACCAATATTCACTGCTTCTGCTTCCTTGTGGAACATGAAATATTATGACCTAAAATTAATGAATAAATGATCACAGGAATGTAATGAAGGAATTTGCAAAACAGCTTGAGAAGCTAGCAGAGCATCTTCTGGACTTGTTATGTGAGAATCTTGGCTTAGAGAAAGGCTATCTCAAGAATGCTTTCCATGGTTCCAAAGGTCCAACCTTCGGAACCAAGGTCAGCAATTATCCACCGTGCCCCAAGCCTGATTTGATCAAGGGACTCAGGGCACACACCGATGCCGGTGGCATCATCCTGCTCTTCCAGGATGATAAGGTCAGCGGTCTCCAGCTCCTAAAAGATGGCAAATGGATTGATGTTCCACCCATGCGCCATTCCATTGTAATCAACATCGGAGACCAACTCGAGGTACCCCTTTTCTGAAATTTCCTCTAAAAATTCAAGAATCAAGAACAGCAGACATTCTGACACCCCAAAAAAATTTTCTTCTTTTTTTTGTAGGTAATCACTAATGGGAAATACAAGAGTGTGATGCACCGGGTGATTGCGCAAACGGACGGCAACAGAATGTCCCTAGCATCATTCTACAATCCAGGAAGTGATGCTGTAATCTATCCAGCACCAGCATTGATTGAGAAAGAAGCAGAGAAGAATCAAATTTATCCCAAGTTTGTCTTTGAGGACTACATGAAGCTCTATACTGCAGTCAAGTTCCAAGCTAAAGAACCAAGATTTGAAGCAATGAAAGCAGTGGAAAACACCATAAATTTGGGACCAATTGCAACCGTTTGAGAGGAGCCCTTTTCTTTTCTTTTAACTTATAATTATAATCCTGCTGTGTTTTGTGTCTTCCTGTGTTCCAGTTACACTTTGGATATATAGTGGTATTCTGAAGTTTGTATTCTGGTCAAGTTTGTCCGATTAATGGGTTCTTAATATATTTTAACGTTTGGATATATGTTAATCTGGATTTTTCCAACACTTTTTAGTGTTGTCAAGATCTTGTTTTCTCTCCAAAGAGATAGCGTGTAAAGTAATTAAGGAATCTCCCCATTCTTGGATGTGTGCGGGGTTACCTAAAAGGGAGTGTATCAAAGTCCAAAAAGAAAGGTAATTATTAATTAAACCTTTCAATAACTTAATTTTGTCCAGCTAATATCTAATCTATACTTATTTTATATATGCACGCACGGGGCCAATCATGGCGTTTCAGTGTATATATATCTGACAATGTTGGTATGGAGGAAAAAATGATTGACAAGCTTTTGAGTTGGAGGAACCCATGCTGAGCAATTTTCTTCTCTAGACGAATAATTCTGTTTGTTTGCACCTCCAGTTCAATTGTGGAAATGCATTATATTTCCATATGATCTTTTATAGAAAGATCTGGATTGGGAAGGCAGTTTGATAATCAAAGAACAGGGTTTGGAAATCTTTAGATTGGAAAAATGAGAAAATATGAACATGAAGAAGATAAAGTATGAAATTCTGACTTGGACCCAAATAAAAAAAAAATGTCGACACAAACGTGCCTTTTCATTTCAAGTCCAATAGCATTTTTAAATTTCAGAAAATACCTAACTTGGGAAAAGTTTACGAGTCATGGGTTTCTGCAGATGAACTTAATTAAAAAATGGGCAACTTACAGTTTAGCAGCTCACCAAGTTCGTGACCATTACAAATGCACAACTAGTCGACACATTCAAATTTCTAAACATTCACCAAACAAAGCAACAGAAAGATGGAAAAGAAACACTTGTAACATTATACAACAGCCCTTCAGGAATCACATCAAAGACTAAAGAACAATTTGATCAGGGAAAAGAATAGATAAGGGCCATAATAAGCATGTGCTTATAATTGTTTTATCAGTCAAATCTGTGAATCAAACAAAAATGGAGCCCTAATAGCCTGAAATAGGACCCCCGGAGCACTGGTGACAAAAATTCATCAGTACAGTAAAATTAGCATCATCTGGAAATTTATGATCAAAACCCAAAGTTGCTTGAGTGAAAAGAAAAAGGAAGTAATCATGAATATGTGTGCCCATCATCTCCAGATATAATGGAAGGGAAAAATCTTCTCTATTTGATCCTCTTTGCAAAGAGATGGGCAGTCTTTCATCCAGTCAACCTCAAGAATAAGGTAAACAAGGCCATAGTTGACTGAATTTGTAACAAAGTACAAGATCTCCAATTGAATCACTCTCTTGAGACTTGACTGACATCACTTTTTATCTTCTCCTCCTATAGCAGAGTTGTCGGTGATGGGATTCTCAGCCGTTTTCTCTTCATTGGAGCAATGATTTTTCAGAACCGTTGCAATGTCAGATTCAGATGCTCCCGCAAGCTTGAATCTTTCAACTGCAGTATCCAAATTCTTCTTCCAACCAGTCATGTTCAATTTAAACTCCACTTGGGATCTTTCAAAAAGCATATTTCCCCAGAACAGATGTATTTGAGATCTCATTATTGCAGCTTGTTCAGCTGCTTCATCGGCTGAAAGTTCCCCTTGACGAGACATAGTTGAGGCCTCATTCTCACTGCCACTTCCCTGCTTCTTCCTCCTCCTCGACAGTTCTTCCTTCTTGTTTGCACTAGGGTCTTTTAACTCATTAGCTCTCTGCTCCTCCAGCTTTTCCCACATATCAGTTGCTGCTCTCATTTTTTCTTCTGCACTGTTGAACAGTTGTAGAGTTTCAGTAGGATCCCACTGTGATATGTCTTCTTTCTTAGCCAAAAAAAAGGACCAATGAAGCTTTGCCATTTCAAACTGCTGTTGTCCTAGGGCCAACAAACCTTCATAGAAGTCTTGTTTGATGGAGAGAGCCTCCTCATACTTTTCTTTAGCTAGAGAATACTTATCTTTAACAAAATCGTAAGCCATTTGAAGTTGTGAAGCCATTGACTCCTTGGAAGATGAATCATCTATAGGAATCCGTTTCCTTGCTGCGCACATATGAACATTCCCCCAGTTAAAAAAAGCAAGAGCTGCAACTTCCTGAAACTTCAAGGCGGCCTTATCAAAAAGAGCTTGAGCTTCTTCACTTGTCACTGCCTCCTCAAGGGCTTCAGAACATAGCTCCATTCCTAGCTCATGAAGGTCAATATGAGCATCAGGGTCAATGCCAACATGGGTGCGGAACAACTGTGCAAATTCAAACAACCAATCATCCATCTCCACTTCCTTGCACTCAGGTTCTTCCGCCGTTCCTGTTTTCTCTTTTGGAGCTTCATTTTCTGTCTTATCCACCTCATTCTCCAGGGTTCCAGTAACAGAATCACCTACTGAAGACTGAGACAAATTCTCATCCCCCCTAACTGTCTCAACTTCAGAAGGCTTCTCTACTTCCTCTTCTAATAAAGGTGGCTCTTGTTCAGGACTAACTTCGACAATATGCAACCTCAACAACGCAAATGAGTCTTCTTTTTCTGTGTCAGGGTCCTTGGGACTAATGTTGTCAACAGAGATCTCAGCCAGGCGAAGCTCTGCAGTACATGTTACAGTCACTAAATCCCCATCATGATCTTTATATTTAATTAAAACTGACTTTGACATTGGGAATTTTTTGCCCACAACTTCCCTTAACACTTTAAAGGGGCAACCAACAGGCATTTGTGCAAGTCTAATATCATGGTCATAAACAAGCTTTAATGGTCTCCATCGAGTGGCAACCTCGACAGATTTTCCATGTAAGGCAATAGGCACTGATGATGAAGATCTTTGTTCCC
Organism: Echites panduratus; assembly: GCA_035221335.1. NCBI lineage: Eukaryota > Viridiplantae > Streptophyta > Magnoliopsida > Gentianales > Apocynaceae > Echites > Echites panduratus. The sequence continues at coordinate 4,700,552 of JAWZTD010000001.1, read as the reverse complement.
CTGGGTTTTCCTTAGCTAAATTTGTGTTGGGTTTGGCAGAACCATTAGAAGGCTTTAAAACTACTTTCGACAGCTGGGTTTTTGCCTCGGGACTATTGTCAGTAGGCAAAACCAGGTTACCCTTCTCTGTTTTGTTGCCAGATGATAAAGAAGTTCCCACCAGGGCAGATGCTGTCTTCTTTGATACAGGCCTAGCAGGCAAGCAAGGTCCTAGGCCACCAATTGGAGCCCCACGGATGGCAGAAGCACCAAGAGCAGCTGGTGATGGGCGGCTCTGAAGGTCCTGTTGGGCCTCCTGACGAGGTCCCAGTGCCATCCGCAATCGCCCAGCAATCTCCAATGCATCCCAGTGATTAGGTTCAGCACTCAACAACATTTGCACATCTTGCATAGCCATTTCGTGCTTACCCATAGCCTCATATGCACGAGCCCTTCGCAACAGCGCCCTTACAAACCCTGGCTGAACCTGAAGTGCCAGAGTGCACTCGATAATCACAGCATCATAGTCTATGGGCTTCATTTGCATCAAACAAGCTGCTCTGTTGCTATGAAACACTGCTCGGTCAGGGTGAATTTTGGGAATTAATTGAAGGGCATTGTCATATTGCTGTAGAGCCCCCACATAATCCTTAGCCTGAAACTTCTTATTTCCCTCCTCTTTGAGCTCATGGGCTCTTCTCAAGAGAATTGAAGAATCCAAATCAACACCACCATTAACAACGCTAGTTGTGTGACTATTGCCCCCTCCAGAAGCTTGGTTTTGGTTTTGGCTTTGGTTTTGATTTTGGCTAGCAACACCTTTCTTTTTCCTACCCCCAGATCTCCCCATATAATTCAGTCGTACCTTCCCAAGATTGAAAATTTACTCTAGATAAATCTACCACTCACCAATCTTCGATTATTCAAAACAAAAATATGAAATGTACAAAACTAAATACTTTCCTGAAAACCAAGAATAGAATAGAAAAATAGCAGAAAGAGATACTTACTATTGTCAAGTAGCACCTTTTACACAGATTTTCGGTATCTGGTGATTCAATAGTGAAGAATCCAGAAACTACAGGAGGAGGGAGGGACGAAGAAATTGTGGGTTTTGGGAAGGTCAGTGAAGGTTGAAACCCTAGATTGGTTTTACTACTCTGAATATCCACTATGGACCACCTTCTTTAGGTTATTGTGAACCATTGATTCTACTACGCTAGAGACTTGGCAGTCGGAACACCGTTAGATTGTTTATTTCTCCCTGGTATTGCGTCATATTCTTTTTTTACTTATATAGACTTTTTTCAATATGACGCTTACAAGAGAAAGTATTTATCCACTCTATTAAACATTAATAAGTCACTTATTATTTTTTTAAAATAATATTTAATCAGATTTATACTTAAAATTTACATTAAAATTACATCAAATTCACAATTTATTTTATACAGATTTTACAATGATATCCTTTTAAATGTAAGTCACTTATACCACTTGTCTTATTGTATCAGTTTGTTTATTTTTTATCTTTTGAAGATAAGTCATTTGATTTTAATTATTTTTATTTAAAATAATCAAGTCAAAGAAGTTTAGAATTTTTTTCAAGTACTTTCTAAAGTCAATTTACCTATTTTAGAATCTTTAGTACTTTCTTTTTATTATTTTGTTTATATTTATCTTAAAATATTGACTTGTTAGCCTTTTTCATCTTAATATATTAATTTATTTTCATAAATTGAAAATTTTTTATAAGGCAGAATAAGGAATAGTGAGAAATATAATAGAAGTTCTAACGTTAATTTTTTTAATTTATTTTTGAAATATTGATAACAGTTTAATCTGGTTATATTCAATATAAATGTTATCTAATAATTATTTACTCATTGAATTAAACTGAAAAAGTTTTTTTAATATAAATATATTTGGGAAATTATATTTTAAATAAAATGAATTATTTTAAATTTTAGTTTTTTGAAAAAAAAAATTAAAATAAACTCTTTATATAGTAGTTTACTTTTAATCTAAGATGATAATTTAACGGAAAAGAAGAGAAAATCGTTAATTTAATTCATGTTTTTTTATCATTTCACCATGTAAGTCCTCTTTTTTTTTTTTTTTAAATTATAAGTCCTTTATCTTTTTTATTTAAACAATATAAATCTCTAATTTTTAATATTGACATTTAAAATCCTTCAACATTATTTTTTAAAAATATAGATCCCTTATTTTTTTTACATATGTCTAAAAAAGTTCTTTTTTGCTTGAAAAATAAATTTCCAGACAAAAGGATTCACCGGATACTATTTGAGCAAAATATCTGAAGGCAGTGAAGTAATTTCACTATTCCTAAAAGATTTTTTTTTTTAATATCAAAGTAGGAAAATAAAATTAAGAGGTGGAACTGGCTTTCAAAGTTCCCAAATCTGAATCCGGACGATAGCCACCATTGGTGGGTTTTAGGTAAAAAAGAACTTTTTTAGACACATGTAAAAAATAAGGGACTTATATTTTAAGAAAATAATGATTAAGGATTTTAAATGTCAATATTAAAGATTAGTGATGTATATTGTTTAAATAAAAAAGATAAAAGACTTATAATTCAAAAAAAAAAAAGGTATTTACATGTTAAAATGATAAAATAATAGGGACTAAATTAGAGATTTTCTCGAAAAAGAAAATGTGTTATGATTACTTTTAATCCTATTCAAATATTTTTGAGATAATATGTAAGACATTAAAAAAGAAAATGCTTTATGATTACATTTTTTTTAATTAAAAAAAGAAAAGAGAAAGAAAACGGGCCTGTTTGCTAACTGAAACTAAAAACCTTTTGCTAGGATTGGATCACCACTGATATTGGGCTTCTGCTCTCTAGGGTTTTATGAACGATAAATTTCCTATAAATTCTGGACTGGCATCACATAAGGGTCTCCTTCCTTAACATTTTTTTTTTCTTCCAGTCTCAGTTTCATTTGCCGTCTTAATTGTTCCGGCCTCCTCTGTCTCTGTCTTTAACGAATAATTTGAGATTGCTTTGCTTTGCAAGGATAGATCTTATTGTTTAGTTGTTTTGAATACCTCTGCTAGCGACACGATAAAAATGGGGGGCAATTGAACATGGTTTGTCACTCCATCAGTAGCAGAAGGTATATAGATGATAGCGAGATATCGTTTCAGTCGTCATTTCTCCCGATTGACGATTCGATTGTTGCTCGTTCACATTCCACTGAATCCCCTCCACTTTTTTTTGTTTTAAAATCTAAATCTAAAATGTATATTAGATCAACCAAATACTCGGGCATGGACACGGGTTTCTTTCTTTTTTTTAATATTATGATTTTTTTTTGGGTGGTTATATTTAGGTGAGTAAACTTTTCACACAAAAGGGGAAAAAAATAGGGGGTAATTACATCCCCGAGGCCTTGCTTGGAAGAAGCTCGGGTTAGCAGAGAAAAGGGCTGTTGAAAGAATCCTACATTGAACTTGAACTGTTAGCTAGCAATACAAAACCTGGAAAGTTATTTGAGTTTGAAGGGTGAATTGTTATCGTAGGCAATAAATATTTATCCAATACCTAATTAGGATCCAATTGGCAACCTTTTATAACAGGAAACTTATATGTCTATTTATTTTAAAATGATAAACCATTTATTGGCATGAGAAAATAGAAATGGTCTATTTTTTTTTTTCAAATATAGAGCTTGCAAAAGACAATTCAATAGAATGTCTTTGAGACTGATTCGAATTTGAAATCTGCGAAAAGAGGGTGTTGTTGGAATTTGAAATCCTGTATTTGAAGTGAAAAAAGAACAATCAGGATATTGGAAGGGAAAAAACACAATCAGAAAATGAAACTTGGACACAAAATGATCATTGCATTTCTTTGAATGATAAATAATAAGAGGAGTCAGACAAGAGTATGCGGGTCATCTATCAAAAATTTGAATGTACAAACCACCGGGAATAGATGACCAAACAAAATTAACACTGTAGTTATTGGCCCTTTGAAAACGGAACGGATATAGGCGGCTGCTTCAAACTGGATATGTCAAATAATTCCATAAATCTCTGGTCCGAAACTCGAGCCTTGTCTGCAGCAAACCTCTGGTACTCATCAAAAATGGAAGTCAAGCACCATCTCTGAAACTTTCTCAAGCATCCCACCAGACAACCGGTTCGGTGCTGCACATGTTGTTTCAGGAAGGAAGGTTCACAACTGTTTCATAAGGGGAAGAACATAATGGGAAACAATCATAAAATGGAAATACCTTCCCCCGTTTGCAGTGAATTAAGAGAGGCCTATTCTTCTCATCTGCGAAGCACACAATAAAGCGCAGTGTTTAGGGCCATGACAACAAACAAATGAAGACCACACTACGGAACAGATACTTTATAGGGTAAACATACCTAAAACAACTTTCAACGCTTCATGAATTAAATCCTCTGGCATGTTCACGAATGGCTCCTGTCCACACAATTGTTGAGGCTTTAAAACAAAGGTTGATGGACATGAAAAAAGACATTGCCAAGTCACTATACAAACAAAAAATATTCTCATACCAGAAAGAAAAAAAGAAAAGCTACTTCTTGCCAAGTCACTAACCATCTATTGCAGGATGCTCATATTTCTAAATGTCAGTGGTGTCATGAAATATGTGAAGAACTCAGAAGAAAATAATATTACAATTGATAATAATTTTCCTGAGAAGATGCACCTACCATTATTTTATTAACAACTCAATGACTCGGCATATAGAGGGAAGGATTCTGCTCCCCTATGTGCTATTGCCAGTAGCCACAAATTTCACAATTCACCAGAATAGGACGAATTATTATTTTGAAACAAAAGTTGCAGCAAGATAGATTTAAAATAACAAATAAAAAATGTAAACAAGAAAAGGAAAGACTATATCAAGAGAATTTTTTGCGTTTTTTCAATCACGTAGATAAAACTATTCCTTATCCTTTTCAATTGTAAATCGTTTATTGAATGTGGGGAGAAAGAGAGAACATCAAACAAGGAATCTAAACAAATCAGGCTTGGGCATATGAAGACATAACTAATGTGTGAGATTGAAGAGTAACCATGTGTTATGAAACCAAATGAAAAGATGATTTAGGGAAATTTTTCCATAGAGTTGCTGAACTATACATCAAGCTCAGAAAACCAAGCAGGATTGATATAATGCATGTTTGAATGAAATGTAGCACGTAAAATAGCAAAGCAGATCAGATGACAAATTTAACTTAAGATTGAGGCCTAAAATAAATGCAGCACTCAAAAAAACATGGAACTAGTCATCCACTGTCAGCCCCATGCAGATCTAATCTCATAAGGTGACAAGCTGTTGATTACATATTAACAAGCAGCAGGTACCAAAATAGTGTTAAGACAATGCTCTATGCTTACTAGTTCTGATCATAATCCAGAAAGAGGTTTTAATGTGAAATAATTGTCCAAGAAATAAAACAAAACTGATGTGTACCAACAAACATCAAGTAACTAATATCACAGTTACATCTTTCTGTTTATGGAGCATCGTCCAAGTATCAGTGAATAGCCAAACAACAACAATGATGGATACTTATCATATACAAGTTAAACAAAAATTTATAATCACCTAAGATATGTATAATAAAGCCAATATATAATCACATACATTATTAAAAAATTGAAAGGATAGGAATTCATGGCACCAGATACAGATCATGTTGGAATGGTATAAGTTAAAAAATATGAAAGGAGGAAAGAGGTCACAGGGAGTCAGAACATATTCTCTATGCTTAAAATCTTCCAGAAAACTGCATTTAGCGAGTAACTAAGGTCAGCCTAGGTACTGGAAAAGTCACTGCCTCAAAACTGCCAGAAGAGATGTATGTCTGAGTATTGGCCTTGTCTTAACATAGGTACCTCAAAGAGACATGAAAGAGGTTTTAGCTTCCACATCATAAAGATTCATAACTCAAAAGGGATGAAAGTTTTAACGTTGATGAAGGAAATCTCTCTCTGAATTTTTATCTGTCAGAATTTCTCATCTTTAAAAAAAAAAACAGAAAAAATAAAATAATCAAATTGATCACCATAATCAAAGAATGTGCAATTTGACCCTGAAGTTGTCGTACGGTAGTTTCTCTCTCAGCTATCTATGAATTCAATGAACATCCAGATACATGCAACAAACTGAACCTGATTACTGAAATTCCAAGTCAAGGATCTAATAGTCACCAAGGAATGTAACAGTGATCAATTTAAGTAGCCCAAGAGGTTAACAGCTCTGACAGTAAATTCTAAATCCTCCATCGCACATCAAATGCTATTATGTTTCGATTTAGAAATATTCAGGTCTATTTCTCCTATATTCTTCTCCTAATTGTACTGAATTAGGTTAAAGATTGCCAATAAGTAAAATCTAATTACTAATCTGATCATGGAAAACTGTCCATTCTCAAGCTATATGGAGAAAAAGCAATCCTTTTCACAACACAAATATCCGCAGTAGTACGGATCACACATATATGGAATACTAAATCAAAATGCAACCTTTGAACCATCAATGTTAAACTGAAAAAGCCGAATTCCATTTGCATTAAGGAACTCCGAATTGGCGACAGGATATGGCTCAGGACACAAATATCTACAAATAAATAGCACCGCCAAATCAGAAAAATAAAAAAATCAAATTAATAAAAAAATATATATACGGGATTGAAAAAATTTAGAACAGACATGATTGAGCGAAGGCCTAGGGTTTGCAAAAAGGAGAAATTAGCACTGTCAGGAAAACCAGATCGAAAAACGCCGTAATCAACCATAGAGAAGTTCAGCGGCGGCACCAAAAGTTCTTCGCCAGTGTTCGTAAGATAATTCGTCTCGTCGGAGATATCGGTGGCGACGGCGGTGGAAGAGATAAGTGTAGCTTCGGCCGCGTGGTTGCACATCTGTATGTCGCACTCATAGGAGTCATCAACCCTCATAGCTTTGGCGCCAAAACTGCGTGTCCTCTCATAACTATTCATGTGAGAACAAGGCATTCAAGTATTACAATGCGTGAGCAGAAAAGGGATTTCCGGATTGGATTTGAATCTTCAGGAATCTTTCTCCAAAGATTTGATTTTGAAAAAGGTCGAAAATCGATGACTCCACTGTTGTTGGTTGAGAGGCTTTTTCATAGGAGGGAAACGACTGACCAGGGACGGGTAGGGGCAAAGTGGGAAATGTCTCAAATTTCCTTTTGCCACTCGGAATCCAATTCCCCGTGTCCCGAATTAGCTTGTAAATCCGAACAGTTCAGGTTGGACTAATAAAAATTCGAATTTGATTTGATTTAATCGTGCCCGAACAAACCTTTTTTTTTTTTAAGCTATATCTGATCAGATCATATATGCATATTTATCAAAATTAGAATTTATAACAATATCGAATCACTCGATTACACTTACTAATAAACAAATTTGGTGTATTAAATAAATCAAGTCAATATTATTGAAATTCTGCATCTTAAATGACTTTTTTCTTTTTATATGTATGATGTTATATAAAGTGTTATGGAGCACACTAAATGCTTTGGTTAAATTTCTAACGATCAACAGTTAAGTCAATTGTTTAAAAAGAAAAATTCTTTTATAAAAAGATTTTATTAATATATTTTATGAACTAAACCGTAAAGTACTTGATTATATTATATTTTATTTTAATTTTTAAAAAAAAGATTGACCTTTATATATATATATATATACAAAAAAATATTATGGAAAACAATTTATGAAGTATTCTAATTAAATATTTAATAATGAA
>JAWZTD010000001.1:4654564-4664852 GCA_035221335.1 Echites panduratus | reverse complement strand
AAAAAATAATAATAAATAAATAAATAAAACTAGTCAATATTGAGAAAGTATATTTCAACTTAGGTACTAGTGATTTTGGTTATATAAATATATAAAAATATATATATCAACTATAATTAATATTTTCAAAAATACTATAAGATTGACATCCTATTATCTCACAATGTTCTAAATTGATTATGAATACTTCAATTCATTTTGATTTAAACTTTTCATAACTATTACATATTTTCATGAAGCAATACAATTAGTATTAATATAAAAGGGAGAGCTCGCACTTAAACCTCATTTTTTAGAAACCGTTTTAGTGTTCTATTTTAGCCAAACTTTCTTACTACCAGAGAAGAAATTCACATTTTTAATGCCAGCTTTACTAAAGACCGACACTTTGAATATAATTTTCATGCAATGTTAGTAATGAGTCAGTACAGTACTTTTTTCTTTTCTTTTTAATGTTTTGTAAGGGTTTATATATCTGATTCGTTCTTTCTTTACAGATAAACGTTCTGCAGCTGGCACGTTTTTCAGTTTAACTCTTGTATTTTTCGAATCTGGCCATCCGCTAATGAGGATTTAATTTTTTTTTTTTTTTATGACCAGAAACTTCTGAGTCTCCCACGTAAGTAATTCTTTAACTATTTGTCCCGTCTAAATTTGATAGAGCTATAATAATTGAATTCATTCAGACAAGAAAGCGATGCCAAAACAGATGACTTATCTATTTTCTATTTGAAATCGGGTGCAGTCAATAACGTGGAAAATGGTCTTCATAAGTCTTACTATTGTTTAGTAGAAGAAACATTCAAACAAATGTTGGAAGCAACGAATCACCTCTGCCGCGCTCCCAATTGGTCATTGGGATCTCCGGGAGATTCAGTCGTGACGTTTGAAAAGCTTTAAAACGGACCCACACGCAAATGCAGTGTTCTTCAAGTATTTGGAAACAACAGGGTGCCAGTCGTCCCAGAAGTGCAAGGAACAAAAGAAAAAAAAACCTAAACCATATAGATATACCATGGCCGTAAGTTTTCCATCTTTTCAATTTCATTAGACTAATTTGATTTTGTTATTGATTCAGCTAAATCATCCTATTTTGCAATTACAACTTCTTTGCAGCAAAACTCGCACGTTCCGAAATTTGGAAATTGGGATGGTGATAATGTACCCTATACCGCCTACTTTGAAAATGCACGCAAAGAGAAAGGTGGTGGTGTAAGAATGAATCCCAATGATCCCGAGGAGAATCCAGAGGCCTTTCTATTTGGGGGATTCGGTGGAACAGAGGATTTACCTCAGTCCAAGCCTTCTAATTCTGTGGAAAAAGACTGCGGGAATCAAAGAAACGCCTCTGATCAACAAAAGAGTATCAGTACTAAGAGCATGACTGCTTCGGAATCAGGCAGTGAAAAGGGCAATTCTGCCCGTTCAACTCCTCAGCAACAGAACCACCAGCGTAAGAGATCCTATAGTCGAAGGAGCTCTGAGTCTAGCAATGGCTTTACTAGACTTAGAGGAGGAAGAAATCCATCTGACGACCTTGTAAGAATTTCCATTAATTTGCTGAATGCCAGCCACTCAATTATTATTATGCTCTTAAAAAATAAGTTCTTCCTTCCATTAATGATAACAGTCGTCAAGATCTGCAGCGGTACCCAAATTCGGAGCATGGGACGAAAGGGATCCTAAATCTGGAGAAGGTTTTACTGTCATCTTCAACAAAGTAAAAGAAGAAAAACAAATCGCAGCTGCCAAGTTTCCTCCCGGTCAACCAGACACCGGCAACGAAGAAGAGACTCAGAGAAATGGATCAACACGCAGCAAGGTATGTATGAATTAGTTCTTTTACTGTTTCCCCTTGAAACGGCCCTCAGACCTATATATTCATTTGAGCAGTTATTTATTTATCTTCTATATATGTAGATGCTTTGCTGCCTATTCTGAAGAGCAGATGAATCTGGTCAAGTTGGCTTGGGAATTTTGAACCCTAATTGCTGCCATTCATCAACCAACCAACCATTACAGCACAGTTGTGTGCTGTCTGGGTTGACAGTTCTTTTCCGGAGAACCGTCTAATATTCCATTTTTAAAAAAATTAGTAATTACATTCTATATGTTTACTAATGTTTTTTCTTTTAAAGAATATGCTTGCCCTATGTTATATATGTTATTTTAATTATTATTTTCCTCTATTTTTTCTTTTAAATTAAAGTTTACTACTCACTACGTCCGGAATTTAATGCCAATAATTTTATTTTAATATGTTTATAATCTAATAACCTTAAAAAATATAAATTCAAAAAGATATTGATAAGTTATGATCTGCACATAATGGACTCGATACATTTAATTGGTTTTTAGATTATTCTTCTTCTTTTAAAAAAAAATCATTTGCTTTCACCTTTTTTCTTGCCGAAGCTAAATAAAAAAAATCTTATTAACATAAACATTTTGATACTTGTTTTCTTGTAACAATGTATATCCGTAGAGGTGGTAAGTGATCTGACCCGTCCGTCATCGGTATGCATGAACAGAACCTCTAGCCCCAGCCCAAACCACCAATCCATCATAGTTCGTGGGTTTAAAATATTTTTGGCTTGGCCCAACCCGCAATCCACATGAACCCATGAACCAGCCTGACTCCAAACCATCCTGAATCGTTTTCAACCCACCTGAATCACCAATTAATCTCTTTTTTAAAAAAATTCCTTTTGATTATTTTTTGATTGATTTTATTTGTCACGTTGTTTAATTTTGCTGATCATCGAATTTAAAATGAATAGATTTTGTTAATCTTATCCTCCAAATAACTTTGATTTTGATGAAAAACAATATAATAGAACTAATTTTCCAATAAATGTAATTTGAAATTTTAATTTCTAACTTTTACTTCTAATAAATTTTTAAACTTATAAATTTTTAAAGTTCTAACTTATAATAAGTTTTTGATTTAAATAAACATTACTTTTTATTTAGGATTTTGAAATTTTCTAAAGTAATTTCATTTAAATATTTGAAAATAGGTCTTAAAGGAGAGGTAAAGAAGTTTTAAAGAGTTTTGATATAATTAAAATACAAATTATAGGTTAAATAATGATTCTAAAATATTTTTTTTTTTAAAAAAATCCAACCCGTTGGTCCCAACCCACCTTAAGCCCGCTAGGCCCGCGCAGGCCTATTTTCCTGATCTCCAACAAGGAACCGTTTCGACAAAGGCCCGACATAGACCCGACCCAACCCTATATATCGGTGTAAACCAAATTACTTTTAGTTCTATTATTATTATTATGACTTGATAATGATCACAACGTCTATATATCTAAAATTTTCTGATTAAAGCTGGTTAAAAGGGCACTATACAATCATACATTCCTTAAAAACTTTTAATATGAACAATTGGAATAAAAAAATGCATAAATACCACTCCTGCAATTTATTTAAATGTCTCTATCTCATTTGAAATATTTAAGGGTTGAATGTTTATTCTAAAATGATTTATTTTTAATTTAAAATTTCACAACAACTTTGTTAATTTACATTCTAAATATTCAATTCAATTCTAAAAGAAACAATTATTGCTACCATTATACCGAAAAGTAAAAGTGTTGTAAATAAATAAATATTAGTATTAGAAATATAAACAGTACAATTAAGAGTGTAGATGAGGAGTAATGAGATAATTCCCGAACAGCTTGGACTCGACTCGATAAAAGTTTGAATTTGACTTGCCTTAATCAAATTCAAGTTAGGCCTAAATTTGACATAACCTATTAAATCAGTCAAGTCAAGTTCATATGTATTTGATTTGTTAGACTCGCAAGTTTAAGTTTGCGTTTATATATAAATATATATATATATATATTATATAAACATATATCTATATATTTATATATATGTGGTAATGATATATATGGTGGAGTCCACATTAAATTTCTAACAATTAAAATTTAAGTCAATTTTTTTTATTATTTTTTAGAAATAAAATCTTTAATAATTTTTTAAAAATATATTTTATAAAATATATCCCAAAAGGACAAACTAAAAAATATCAGTATTTGATTAAATTTTGTTTAAAAAAGAAAAATAAGACAGTTGACCATTAACTTTGATTGTTAAAAACTTATCCGTATACACAATATATAGTGCAATGGTGCACTCTATGTGCATATAAATATATAATATTTTATTTATTATATTATAAATACAGTTTAAAATAATAATTAAAAAATTATATATAAAACATTAAGTCAGTTGTATTTTTTTATAAAAAAATTCATCTATAAAAAATTATTTTTTATAAATATATTTATAAACTATACAAAAAAAAAAAAATTAACCCCATAAGTACTCGATTAAATTTCATTTTATTTTATTTCTAAAACAATAGTTAATTTAACTGCTAACTATTAAAGATTTAATTGCATCTCTCCGTAAAGTGAGTGATGTTATTCATCATGACATTTTGGATTATGTAAAATAAAATTTATTTAATACAAATATATTTTTTTATTTTTAATTATTTATATATAGTATTTTTTTAGCTATTCATGTATTATATATAATATATTTTTATATTTCTTAAAGTTTTAGAAAAATGATTTAAGATATAGAATTGAATCTAAATACATTTGAGGTTCAACTTGGATTCAATTTAAGTTTAAATGAGTCAAAACTTAAGTTTTTCTAAGTAGTCAAATGTGAACTTGAGTCTCCTAAATATTTCATGAGCCAAATTCAAGTCTTAATATTTAGACTTATTCGAGTTCAAGCTTGAACTCAAAAGAAAAAAAAAACCTGAAGTTGAATCCAAACTAAAATAAATATAAATGAGTCACAAATTCAAAATCGGTTCAGATAGTTTGCAGCCTTAACTGTGTAACTGCCAGAAGGGAGTAGTCCGTCCTGACCCCCATCTTTTCAAGAGCACTATTATCGCAAGATTCGGTACCGCGAAGGATTGCTTTACAATTTTTAGAAAATGTTTAAGGGCACGTTAGAAGAGAGCCGCTGATGTTCAAATTCAAAAATATTTCCGAATCAGGCCTCGCCAACACTAATCAAACATGTGGGGGCCATGTTTTCTCATCTACGTTAAGAAATTTGATTTAGTTCAATAATGATATTTAATATTATATGACCGATAAAACTTTAATTAATTTAGAATTATAAAATATTTAACTTCAAATACTCAATATATATATTTATAAAAATAAGGATTAAAGGGTAATGTTACGAAGTACATTATTAAGTCTTTAATTATTAAATAAAATCTTTAATTTTTGTATAAGTATATATAATAAATTAAATCTTAAATGAATAAACTAAACCTAGACATATTTAATTAAATTAATTTTTGTTTTTAAAAAGAAAGATGATTGATGATTAATTTTAACAATTAAAAACTTAAAAAGCACTATATTTAACATTTTTGGGATTTAAATATTAAGAATATATTTCACTAAAATTATTGACTGAATAAAATTTCATCTTTTATTCAGATTTTAGTCATTTGATTTTCAAATAAATTTTCTAGCAAGTTAAATTATTTTGATTTTCAACAGATAATTGTAATATCCCTTCGAGAATTGTCATGATCCCATCACATTTTGCCTTCGACCTATTATTCGGATTTATGAATATTCAAAGAATAAAAGAGTAAAAAGGGGGTTTTGAGAGTAGGGGGTGGCGGTTGGCAAGGATGACATTAAAAGACAATACAGTTAGCCAATTTATTATAATAAATAAAAGTAGAGATATCTTGTAATAATATGATAATTCAATTTATGAAAAAGTTTGAAATTATATGTTTATGTGATTTGGATATATCATAGTTTTTTTTAAACAAAATTTTAATTATCTATTAATTTTTACCTTGATTATTTATCTTTTTCATAAAATTATTATTAAACGTTTTGTATATCTTTCTCCAAGAAGGCTCTTCAGTTGCTAAAGAAAAAAAGAGGAAAAAACGTGTGAATTTTTAAAAATTAAACATTTAACAATAAAATTAAAATTTGGGATGACCAAATTTTCAAAAGTTGCCTCGTGGAAACCGAATTCATGCACAATGCGCCACGTGGATTACAGATTATTCGTTCTTAAATTCCCTCCTCGAGGGTTTTCAAACTCAAGAGATAGTTCCTCTTGCTTCCCAAAACTCGCATTTCAGAGAAAGGGGGGAGATGGTGGTTTCAGGTCAGATGGCTTCTTACTGCTCTAAAGGACAACAAATAATCTATCAGGATTGGTTCAACTTTGCGGATTCAGGTTCCCCCCCGCCCCTTTCCTCTCATTCATTTTTCAACTTTCGGAATGGAGTTGTAAACCTATTTTACCCAAAACATCTGGAAGTTTCTAATCAAATCATTTGGTATAATTTTCTGAACATATTTATATTTAATTCTATGAACAGATACCGATGGCCGCCTCACTGGAAATGATGCCATAAAATTTTTCTCTATGTCAAATCTCTCTAGGCCTGAACTCAAGCAGGTGAAGCGTTGTTTTATTTATGCGATTACTGGTTTTATATAGATGTGTTTACTAACCAAAGAAAAAAAAAAGGTAGAAAATTATATGTGTACGAGATTTGATTGAGATTCAAGTAAATTTTGTAATGTTACTTTAAAATTGGAAGCCTACATTCTTTACCGTTCTGATGGTAACTGTCATCATCTAATAATGTTAATGTCCTATCAGCCAAACTGTACTCTTACGGGAAGAAATATTATGATCTTGTTTTGTTGTATTGATTTGGCAGAACTGTTGTCTGATAGTATTTTATTTGTTTTTAGTATTTTATCAGAAAATAAATATATTATTAGAAAAGGCATTGAGTATCATGGTTACATTTTGTCTAGTTGCTAAAATATTTTGTTTGTGAATGATCCCTAAGACTCTAATTTTTCTGAGCATCCTGTTCTAGTTCACACTTTTAATTGTGTCTGTGAAATGTGTTTCCTGTTCTTATTTACAGTTCATATTTTGTGCTTTTGCTAGGTCTGGGCAATGGCAGACTCAAAGCGACAAGGATATCTTGGTCTGACAGAGTTCATTACTGCAATGCAGGTTCTGCTTTGTAATCTTGCCCGATTAATTTTGCATCAACCAATTGATTAGACTTAGAATCTGAATTTTGTTTTCCTGATGGATAGTTAATCTCTCTTGCACAAGAAGGCCATGAAATAAACTCAGTTCTCCTTAGGAATGGTAAGTTGAAGGTTGGCAATCTTTTTTGTCCTAATGTAATATTGTGGCATGTGACTGAGGACACCAGAAAGAAAAATGAGCAATAAACCAGGCATTTTTTTGTGTGTAACTGGAAAGACATCAAGTATCACAGTATCTAAGTCAAATAAGTATACACATCTAGTAAAAGCATGGTTAATCATATAACACCTATTGGACTTGTACACCAAGAGGGGAGACTGACAAGCTTAAATTTAATGTCATTCATGCATAATACCCAAAATATATGTCTGAACCACTAGGTTGAAGAATGCTGTTCTTTTGTTGGTTAACAGTTCTGGATAATTGTTATCTTGGAACTCCAGTTGACTCTGATATATGAATGAGACATTTCAATTTTCAAGGACTTAGGTGGAAAAGCTATTTTATGAAATTACTTTGAGACATCTTGGACATCTTTATTTTCACCACAGAAAACATTGGTTTAGAGAATTTCAGTCTGCACTTTCATGTTTAATAGTCCTGTGCTTTCTCCTTCTAGTTAATAAGGAAACTCTGAAGCCCCCAGTAATGGAAGGTTTGGATGAATTGCTGGCTGTAAGTTTTCCATTGTCATTTATTTGTTAGCCCTTACAATCAAAAGTTTCAAATTATTCACAACATTGTGGTTTTTTTTTCTTGTTTTCTTTCAGAAGAGCTCGACATTGAATGGAAAACCTAAAATAGATGGTCTGATTCTTTTTCTTACAGTACTATATATTATCACCATTGTTTCTTTTTTGCAGTCAAATGTTATTGTAGTTTGTCTTCTGATAAATGTACTGAAACTAATGCAGGAATCACTGAACTGTTGCCCACAGCCCCTGTAGTCAGTTCAAAATGTACAAAGAAGGTACAGTATCACTGGAAACTAATGAACATGCTTAGTTTCCTGTTTTGCAGAGATCTATGCATCAATGTGATTATTGCTGTTCTTTTAGTTTTTGTCTCTGTTTTCAAGTTTTCTTGGTTGAACTGACCCCCAACCATCTTCTGGCTCCTTAAAAATGCACCAAATTCTGTTCTTCTTAGATGTTTTCTTGGCATGTAAGTAAGTTAAATGCATGTGGTTCATCTTTCTTTGTTGTCTCATGTGGGACGATTTTTCCATTGTTTCCAGACTCAAAGTTTTACTGGTGCTGTCACTTCGGTAACAGATGGCTTGAAAAGACTGTACAATGAGAAGCTTAAGCCACTGGAAGTTACTTACCGTTTTAATGATTTTGGGTCTCCATTATTGGTAAGTGAACCAGGCATTAATGATTTGTCACATTACATATAATATTTCACACTATATCTGCTTCCCTTAAATTTATTTTTTTCATCTTGCAGACAAGTAGTGACTTTGATGCCAAACCAATGGTCATGCTTTTGGGTCAATACTCAACTGGAAAGACCACATTCATAAAACACCTGCTTGGATCTAACTATCCAGGTTTGACAATTCGTTTTGTACTTTTTCCTTGCTTCATACTTCTAAATGATGCCAATTTCCCCAGTTAAAGATTTACATGTCCATTGACAGGAGCTCATATTGGACCAGAACCAACTACCGACAGATTTATTGTAGTTATGGTACTGAAACACTTGCAAATGTTGTCAATCTTGATTTGTCACCTATTATATGTTAATATTTCCATGAAAGCTGGATTTACCTTGAGTACTGATTATATACAATGGGGAATCAACATTGAGTACTGATTATGCAGGCTTAATTTATCATATGGGTCAATAGGCTTTCCATTCTCCATCTGCTGTTCAATGGCTGAGTCTGTCATTTCTAAATTTTTTTTCCTGTCATGACAACCATGCTTTATTGGTGAAGTGATATACTCAATATTGAGACAACTACGTGATTGCTTCCTTTAAGCATATTATAATCATCCCACTATTTCCTTCTACTCAGTCAGGGCCAGATGAGAGGAGCATTCCTGGCAACACAATTGCCGTTCATGCAGAGATGCCATTTACTGGTTTGGCAACATTTGGAGGATCCTTTCTGTCAAAGTTTGAGTGTTCCCAAATGCCACATCCTGTAAGTTAACAATCTTGTAAACTGTACTGATTGTTGGATTAACAATAAATTACTAAACTTCAATTCATTGATCTACAGCTTCTTGATAATATCACATTTGTGGATACTCCTGGAGTTTTATCTGGGGAGAAGCAAAGGACGCAGCGCAGTTATGACTTTACAGGTGTCATCTCATGGTTTGCTGCAAAATGTGATATGATACTCCTTTTATTTGACCCGCACAAACTTGACATTAGTGATGAATTCAAACGCGTAATCTCATCTTTACGTGGTAATGATGACAAGATTCGTGTAGTGCTAAATAAAGCAGACCAAGTAGATACACAACAAGTAAGTACTATGTACCATAATCACACATACTTGCAAGATTATGCTGCAAAGACTTTAATCTTTTGATCTGATACAGTTGATGAGAGTGTATGGTGCATTAATGTGGTCCCTTGGGAAAATCCTGAATAATCCAGAGGTTGTGCGTGTTTACATTGGGTGGGTATTTTATTTATACCTTTCAGGTTTTGACAACAACAATTTTTATTCTCAGAGTTCAATTATTATCTGGCTGGATATGGGAATTGTTACTGCACGTTGTATGTACCTCCAACAAACTGAATCAACAATGAAAGAAACAAATGGAATTACATTGCGAGAAAGAAAGAGTAGCTCAAACAATATGAAAAATAGAATAACTCAAAGAATATGAAAAATAGAATAACATTAGTGGAACAAATTTTGGTTTTGTTTCATTCAGCACTTAACCTTGGAGATGCTTTTTCTTTAATTCCACAGATCCTTCAATGACAAAGCTATAGATGGAGCAGCAGTTGGACCTATTGGAACGGACCTTTTTGAGAGAGAACAGGATGACCTTGTTGAGGATCTGATGGATATTCCAAAGAAGGCTTGTGACCGACGGGTATGATTCATCTCATGTTTGACAAGTCCTTATAGCGGGTTAACTCTTGAAATTTAAATCTTATTGGTTAAGGGATTGCATTTATTGGTGTTCATTATATATATATATATATATAT
>JAWZTD010000001.1:4610820-4635552 GCA_035221335.1 Echites panduratus | reverse complement strand
CTCATAAAGTAATCATTTCTATCACTTGATAATAATTTTCCCTCCAAAAACTCAATTTTTCATTGAAAATTTTTCCTATTTTGGGTCATAATTTGACAGCTCATAAATAGTACGATCACTAATTTGATAAAAAAATTATAATCAAGTAATCGAAAATATCTCTGTGGCAGCTTATAAATAGTATAGAAACTAATTTATTTAACTAGAAAAAAGATTGAATTTTACAGTTAACTTTGATTACAAAATAACATACTACTATAGTTAATCTCCCAATTGAAAATTACTCCTGCCTAAGTTAAGTGGCTTGGTAGACAAGAAAAAAAAAACTTAGTAACTTAATAGTTATTCAATTTCAAAGTCATTGAGAGATTTATAATATTATTAAAAAATTATTAGTTTTAAATTACACTTAGCCTATTATTAAAATACACATTATTTTAAAAAACAAAAAATGAAACACTGATGAGCCTCTCTTTTAGCCCGACCCAACTAATCGACCCATTGACTCTTGCGATTCGTTTCCACTTTGCCCACCCTCCATAAGCAAGCCAACCTTTTTCATAAGACAGTTTGTTGGCCCCACTCCAAGCCTAACGGATAGCCCATCTGATAATGCTACTTATCGAACTATTTGCAAGAAAACTTACATTTTCAAAATTCTTATTCAAAAAAATTAATATATTTTGGGACGTACATATTATGATATCCATGGAAGGCTGGATGTCTCCTTAGCATCTTAACAAATTTAAAATTAAATATCTTATTTTTTAGTTTAGTTAAATTTTTATTATAAAAATTAACATTATTTAAAATTAATTAAATCAAAACCTTTTATTAAGATTTAATATGAAAATAAACAAAATCCAGTTATAAACTAAAAGAGTATTAAAATTAATTTTAATAAAATTATAATATGTGTATATATATATATATATATATATAAATATATATTTATATAGTTGACCGGATATGAGAAGAAGTGGTCCGATGCAAGCTAGGATCTCCTGAGATAGCTTTGATTTCTTAGTCATTCGTCACTATTTATACATTACATTAACCATTTTTTAAACTAATTATAATTCATTATTTTTAATTTATTTAATATTTTATTGATTTTTTAATTATATTATCCATGTATCTATCTAATTTTTTTTTCTAGTCACTAATATTAGAATCATAAGTATGAATATTTAAAAAAAAATTATCTTAATTTTGATAAAATGATAGTAAATGACTTATAAATAGTGAGGGAAGGAATATAATTTTTTTATGATGTATAAAATGATGGTTGAATTTTTATTTCGATACGATAAGTCAGACTTAAGAGTGAGGCAAAATAACTGAAATTTCAAACTTCTTTTACAAAATTATCATTGCATGCAAGAGAGTTGATGATTAAATTTTTTTTATTTCAAAGTGGATATGATTTATTGAAATTCAACTCACCAAAAGTAAAATTCATATGATCCTCTCCTATGTTAAAAAATGAAAAGCACACATGATATAATTTATAGATGAAATCTATATAATATATGTTATATATTCAATTCGATCTTGATATATATTTTAATCTGGATAAATTTATAATCCCCTATCGAATATAGAGAATGTAACCAAAAGCCCAAATAAGCATGTTGACCCATTCTACAATCCAGTTAACATAGTCAGATAAGTCACGCGTACATTTATACATATTCAATCAAGTCAAATTCAACATTTTTGACTTTGAAAAAAAAAAACGGTTCAGATCTCTTTATGTCTACTTCGACCCGCCTGCGTGTAACCCCCATTACGAAGACAATCTTACCCATAATTAAATAAAATAATTTTTATAATAAATGACCATTTAGAAAAAGTCAATTTGATTTACGTAAATTTAAAATTTTAAAATATATATTCGAGCAGCCATTGAAAGGTTACAGATGACCCACTCTCACTTATGGTTTGATTTATACTACAAGAATTAAAAAAAAAGACAGGAAAAGAATATTAATGGAGTCAAGTTCTAAGTAACCAAATTGACCTCTTCTTAGAAAGAATCAAGCAAATTACCATCATGTGCTCAAAAATCAACTTGGTAGGTTGGACTTGTATTGTCCTATTATAAGAATATGATTTAATAAATTCCAAATTTGAAGACAAACGATGCCACAAACCAAACACTTAATTTTGTAACAAATCCTATGGATAATCTAAAGAAAATAATTGTGTTAAGCAGTTGTTAATCATTTTTGTATAGCAGAGAAAATATATTCATATGTAAAAAAAGTAACACTTATTTAATTTCATAATATTTTGACTTATGTATTTTTTTTAAATGGTGTCCGAATCAAATTTTCGTAAAACACCTAAATCGCTATATAATATTTTATCTAAATGTTAGTATATTCTTAAAATTGAAAGGGTTAGTATATTTTTCTAGTAGCATATTCTTCTAAGGGTTAATATTTTTTTTTAACCGTGTCCAAATCAAATTTTCACAAACACCTAAACTATTCTATTAAACACTACAATTCACTAATATTAGAGTTTATGAGAAAACCTAATCTTATATAAGTGTTGGCATATTCTTAAAATTGGCATTAACAATTCAATTCAACAAAGAAGTGATTTAAATGAAGAAAAGGAAAAAAGCACGTTGGGCTTAAATAATTATTTTTCGGGAAACAAAATTAATCGAGTATCTTGGCATAATTATCAAAAGTTGAGTGTTTCGATGAATAGATTATTATTCTTTTTATTATTATTTTTTGGGTAAAGTTAAATGAATAGATTAGTTTAGCCTAATTTTTTTATTTAAAAATTTTATTTTTAAATAGAATGAAAATTTTCATTACCCTAATTTTTAAATTTTTTTTATATTTCATTATTATTTAAAAAAGTATTTTATATTTAATAAATCTTTTATTTATTATTTAACTTTTTAAAAAAAAAATAGCTACAAAATAATTTAAAAATTAGATTAATCCCCCTCTAAGAATCATAGTGTCAAGGACTGAATAAATTAAGAAAAGAAAAGAATGAGATGCCCCAATTTGGGTTTGGGGAATAACAAAAGGAGGTTTTCGGTTTTGGACTTGACAAATAAGTGCGAGTCTTTTTTTTTTCAGATCACCTTTGCTTTAATCGAAGCTTACTTTTGCCGACCTCGTCAATGGTGATAAAACACCACACACATCTTTCTCCCTCCTCCTTCCCCCATATTCTTTTCTTTTCCCCATGCCCCCCTTTTCTCAGGCATAAATGAAAGCTTAAACCAGGTGGGTGCAGAGTGGTTAAAAGATAAACTTTATCTAAGTCTCAAATTTATAACCTTCATTTGACCTAATGACCGGAGCATAAACCCTTATTTAGTGGCATTCATTATTTTTTTTTGTTTCTTTCCCCGCAGCCCCCCCTTTTTTATATTTTGTTTCTTTAATTAATTTATTTATAAAATATCTTTTTTATTTTATTCATTTTGATGGTGACCTTGGGGTTGGATTGGGTGTGTTTCAATTCATGCTTTTATTAATGTTCCATTCAATTTAATACTCTCATTGAGCCATTTGGACATCCATTTTCCTCTATTTCCCAAAATGAGCTTATTCATATGGACTATTGTAGTTCCTGCTTCACTAGATCATTCCATCTTGTGACGATGAGGAAAATATGGGGATTCTCAAAAAAAAAAAAAAAACATAAGGGAAATTACCAAAAGAGGCAAGCATATAAATGAAAATCATAAACAGAAATTTAAAAAAAAAAAATTCAAAACACAAGAAGAAGAGAGATCAAATGATGGGAAGCTAGCTACATTAAAGCTCAGATTCGGTTTTCTTCTTCTCATTGTCACAGAACAA
The DNA here is from genome assembly GCA_035221335.1 of Echites panduratus. Classification (NCBI taxonomy): domain Eukaryota; kingdom Viridiplantae; phylum Streptophyta; class Magnoliopsida; order Gentianales; family Apocynaceae; genus Echites; species Echites panduratus. The sequence continues at coordinate 4,631,710 of JAWZTD010000001.1, read as the reverse complement.
ACAGGTTATTTTTTTGAGAGAAATGGTTATAATATAAATAATTATAATAATAGATCACATTCATAATCTAACATTTTCTGTTTTTCATAATTTTTTCTTTCTTTCTTACTAAAAAAAAAAAAGAAATCAAAATTTACGTGCTACCATTTTTTTTCTTATTACAAAATAAAGAATAGAAAAAAAAAATTTTAAGCAATTTCTTTGAATGTATTTTTCAACCTCGACATTTTATATATTAAAAATAATAATTAAATTAACTAATGGTAATTTTTAACGTATTCCTTCAATTACCCGAAAAAAAAAGAGGGTTTAGAATTATTAAAAGTAAATTAAAAATTTTATAATAATACGGAAAAAAAAACCCTTTAATCAAATGCTTTAAGAAAGTAAAATAAAAAACACTAATGGAAATAATTCTATAAAAAAAAAAGATGACATCAAATTCTAGAAAATGCTACGAAGTTTTAATTTTAAACAAACCTTTAAACACAATACCACTTTATCACAGCAAAAAATAAAAGAAACAAAATATTATATCACAGTACGACGAAGCACGACGGAGAGAGTATCAGATCAGATCAATTGCTAATGAATATAGCAATGACTTGACTCAAGCAGAAAGTGAAGAATTTTTTTTTTCACAAATTAAAAAAGAAAAGCCCAACCCAAAGTAATTGATTATCACAATATTTTCTACACTCTGTGTTCTTTTTTTCCCAGCTTACTTTCTTCATATATAGACAAAAGAATATAATGCAAGTGACCCAAATGGGATAGAAAACAAGGACCGTAAAAATTTGCAGCGACCATAGAAAAGAAACTTACTAGCCATTTTCGAAACTGCGTATTTTACATAGTGAAGGCTATATCTTACAGAGGAAGAAGAAGAAGAAGATTAATTCATAAGTGGGAAACAAAATATGCAAAAAAAAAAGACCATTTTATGAATAGAAGAGAAGTCGAATCAACCTTTTGTGGTGGGGGGTTTATTTTACCCCTCAAATTTTCGCCAGATATTCTTGAATTTGATCAATTCCAGACGCCCCAAATTCTCTCCCCAAGAAAACTCACGAACCTCCGTACAGAGCCCTTGTCAGAGCCTTCTTTATCTTCTCCACGAACATCGGAGACGGCGCCACCAACGGGAATATCGCCGCTGTTACTATTCTTATTCTCCTCCATCGATTCGGAGTCAGGAATCTCCTCCTTACTAGAAGTACTGGGCTCAGAACCTTTCAACTCACCGGACTTTTCAACAGAAGCTTTCCCCTTCCTTCTTTCTTTCCTGCCCTTATCTTTCTTATTTTGCACCAATAAACTATCTTCAAAAGCATCTAGTATTTCATGTATACGTTGACGGTTGGGCGATGAGTCCCACCTTACCCAATAGCTCATATAGCACCTGAAACAGTAACAGTTGAAAGACGGTGGATGGTCATCACCGCTCCTCGGCACCCCACCACCGCCGCTAGAGGTGGTCCTCGTGGTTGTGACACTACTCTTGGTGTTGCTGCTCTTCCGATTCACTGAAAAATTACTAGAAGAGCAAGAAATGAGATAGGCCAAGACTTCTCTGTCTTCCGGAGATAAAGCAACCGTAAGAGTCAAAATAGTTGCCGGTAAGAAAGCAAGATGGTCTGATATCAGCGGAGGAGTCGGATGGACCGTTCCTTTCCGATAGAGCTTCTTCATAACTACGGGTTCTCCAATCCTGAAAAAAAAAAAAAAAGTACAGAGACGATTCACGAAGAAGGCTGGAAAGTGGGAAGGGCGGTGTTGGAATGGTCGGGGTAGCGCGTAGCTAGGTCTCTGATGTTCTGGGCTTTTGAAGTTTGAACTTTGAAGGGTTGCTGAGGTCTTTTGCTTTGGGGTGGGGGGCTGGGGGGAGAGAGAGAAGCATAGGAGTTGGCGACGTATTTTTGGGGCTTGTAATACAATTGGGGAGCGGTGATAAGGTACGAGCAAGTGTAGTTTTGTAAAGGGGGGATAGCTAAGTTTGATTGGTGTATCACCATAATTTAGTGATGGATGGACCCCACCGCGAATCTAATGATCATATCTACTTTTCAGAAAATTCATAAGTCTGTTCTATTCCCAAACTCCAAAGCTTTCATCCTACTAGTACTATTACTACTAGCTGAATAGTAATAATAATAATAACGAAAGATTCACCGTTCACTTCCATCTGATCTGTGGCGTCCATAATTTTAGGCCATTAGGGTTCCCACAGGAAATAATCCTCCAATCTTGGGCCATTCAAATTTTGTTGGGCTTATGAGTTCTTGGGCTGTTGAATCCATTCCCCATAATGTCTCCCAGCACAAAACCCAACCACTTAACTATGCAGACACACACACATCCGACTTCAAATGACTCCAAATTTGAATTTGCTAGTACACGTACGTAGATAGATAAAAATGTTACTCTTATATTTTAATTATTTTTTAAACAAGTAAACTTTATCAATTAAATTGAAGACAAGAAAAAAAATGTTTTTGTTTTGTAAGATCTATAGCCACTTAGTACAAAACAGGTTTCATCCCTTACCATATCATAGGGTTTGACATAAAACATGATTCGGGTAATGTTCCCATGCATGTATCACGGGCTCGTAGAGCTGGAGCACCTCGAGGAGACAAAACCTATGGAATTATTGGTTTTTGAGGGTCACCTTCTATGACTTGTATGGTTTACTTTTCATCCATGGCAGAAAAATTTGAGTTGAATGAAAACAGAAAGATGTGGAAAAAATATTACTACTAGTACTACTTGTAAGTTGTACCAAGCAAAAACTGCCTCCACTTTTCGTACTCATGTTTCCGCATTGATGCCAACAACCAAGAACTTGCAAAATCTAGTATTGGCTTGTGGCTTTTGTCTATTCTTATCGGCAGATAGCAAATAGAGATGCTGATCAAGCGGCCTTGTGGTAAAGGAAAATAACACCAGAATGGGGACATGATTTAGGGATTTCAGAAGATGGTCCTATCCATTACTACCACAATGCCTTGGTACTTGATGCTTCATTCTGCGTTCTCTTAACTAACTTTGATGCATGCATATGATATAAGATGTATTACATTACAATACAATACAATCACCACCCCCAACTTCGACCAAAACTTAGGAGATTTGCTTGGTTTCATAGAATGACCAAATTGATAGGATCCATACTGCGAAAAACAGCAATTCATACATATAAATTAGTACGGCAGAGGTAAGAGTACGAAATGGAAACTTGTCCCGCGTTGATATTGAGGTGGTTCGGGATTACCAAACATTCAGGAGGAAGAGCTCTGGAGACGAGCTCTGATCCATGATTCTAGATAACGCAACTCCTCATTACTTATTGAATGATCAAGGCCAGGATAAACCTGAAAATGTCATAAATAAACCACAAAGTTGATGATCTCAATCAGTTTATCAGGATTACAGTAGTTCAAGAGAGCATGTGGGGGATTCAAAAGTACCTTGAACTCGCAACTCATTCCAGCTTTCTCAAGAAATGGTGGACCTCCTTGCCCAGCTTCAAAAAGAACTGTCCTGTCAGACATGCCATGGGACCATAGTATAGGTGTCTGCAAATATTCATGCCTTAGATCTTTATATCAGCAAATTCGTTTTCTTTGTGTGCATAAAACCCAAGTTAAAAAACTTTACTTAGAATGAAGATATTGCAATCAAATTACACTTTATTTTTTTTTTCTCTAACTAATTTAGTTTCCAACTCTAATCTGTCTAACTTGTTCCCTATCTTGCGGGATTAGTGGTCTGTTTCAGTATAATATTTCATTCATGGGATGAAACAAGCAATCATTGTTTTGTGGACCAGACCAGACCGATCAAACCGTAAACTAATACACTGGTCGGTTTGATCTGAGGGATAAAATCAAAAATTTAAAAAACTATTCTCTTTTTGTTAAACCTATTAAACCGGCCGGTCTAACCCGTAAACCGTTAGACCGGCCAGTCAGAGCTTAGACAAGTCGTTTTTTTAAAAAAAAATTTTTTTTATCAAATTGAAGAAATTAAAAACTATAAACTTCTACTTAAAAATTTTCCTAAATTGTTTCCCCCTAATTATAACCTAAATCACTTAATTTTCTTCTTTTATTCTTTAATTTTCAGTTCTTGATATTAAATTTTCTTCCTTGAAAATATGTTCTTATACCATTTTAAATTATCTAAATATTAAAATACTTGTTGGAGAAGAAGAAATTATGATTCATTGATAAAATATATTGTTTTACATTAAGAAGATGAATATTATATAAATAACCTAAGCAAGTAATAATATAAAAAGATTAATTTACCTTTAATGAATAAATAACCTAATAAATCATAAGAATTTTAATATACTTTAACCTACAAAATAAATATTTTTAATTATTAAATTAGCTGGTTCAATAACAGTTTCATTACGATTCAATTACGATTGAACTATTAAACCGTAAACCACAAACTTTTCTGGTTCGATGACCGGCTGAAAACATTGCAAGCAATCATGAGATACGTTAGTGTGCAAAGAAGCATCCCAATATACTGATACCACTATGCAAATTTGGTCGCAGAGAATTATTGGCAGTAACAAGAGATCCTTACCGTGTAAAAATTTGCATCTTAAATAATTCACATTTGCATGGCATCCTCACAAGCCATACTCACTGCAATCTAGATTGTGGAAAAACAAAGATAGCTGGCAAGCAATCCTTACCGTGTCATTGCTTGTTCAGTTATGCCTTCTGCTTTATCTTGCTTCAATGGCTATAACTATCCTTAGCGCAAGATCATATCTTTTCTCACTAGAAACCTACACCAACTGACTGGTGAGGAAAGCTAGCTGGGACAGCCAAGTAAGTCAATCAGCCAATGTATAGTTTGCCAGCTATAGTTTTACTCACGAAAAAAAGGTACCAAAACCAGTCCTTCGGCCCTTGCAAGGAATACAACACTGGCCCCTGAACCTAGTGCTATCCCCTCAGCTTCATATCCAATATTGATATTTAAGGATATCAGTGACCTGAAAGCCTTAAGTTTTCATACCTTGACATTGTTTACTTGGCGTACTGGACATGCTTCGTAACATTGAAGAGCATCCTTTTACCTTTATCCCATTAGAATAATCCAAAACCTCCAATCAAGGACATTCTCCACCTATTAAACCCCACCAGCTATGTCCTTCTCTCAAACCACTAATTATCAATCTGTTCAATTTAATGAATTCCACAAACCTAGCTACAATTGCACAATATCTTATTTACAGACGTGCCATAACAAGCTCCCAGATGGGAGATTCAAAGCTATGATGAAAATGAAACTAAACTGCTGTTTCTGAATCTGTCGTAAAAAATTGGGTGTCTTAGAAAGAAGGAAGATTCCTACAACCCATCCTGGATCACTGTAAAAATGTTTAGAGGCTCTCCAAACATGCAAGTAAGTTGTCGTGCAGAAACTCAGACCGAACTCAAAAATAACAGATAGCAAATTGCTTGTTAACAGTGCAGCTAGTCTGGCCCTTGTAATGGCTTCTATAATGCATTACATAATAGATATTGCATTTGCTCATTTTACACAAGCACGTTTACTTAAAACCATATCCGGAAGCAATTATAAGGCCAAGTTGGCAGTGCTTGGCCGCTGTGAGGATTACTACAAAGGAGCAACCTTTTTTTTCTTTTATTAATCTAGCTTAACACCAACACGGAGGCCCCTCCCCCACCCCCAACCACAAAAAAAAAAAAAAAAAGGATAGAGAGATGACAGTGATTTATATAAGAAAAAAAAATAGAGCTAGAAAGATGAATTTGATCTACAACACCAAACACCAACTAGTCAATCAAAGGAGTACCTGCTTAGCAGCAGCTGCAATTTTCTCTATTATAGATGAGTTGAAAGGTACCCATCCACTGAACACTGCTCCTCCTCCAAGAGTTTTTGGATACAATAAAACACTTGCCAAGGTCAATGCACCTGCAACACTCATAAAGGCACAAAACATAAATCAGGATTAACAAATTAAGATAAATGCTACTTTCAGAATTGCATTTGTATGAGAGAGAGGGAGGGAGAGAGAGAGACCTCCTTGACTAAATCCACATACAAAGACATTTTCTGGAAGTGTTCCAGCAGCTATCTCTTTGTCTAACATTTTGTGAATGTTATGAACCGCTTTAAGGAGACTATTTTCATCTTTTGGAGAATCCTGAAATGTAGTACAACATGTAAACAATCTCCAAATAAAGATATGCATCGAGAAGGAAATTGCATTAAAAAGATTAAGTATTTACTAAATAAAGAAATGGCATCCACATGTATGGCAACAATGACCATTGCAAGGATTGTTTATTCCTTATTGACCCTTTTTCAGTTTTTCCCTTCAGAAATCAGGCATAAATCATATCTAGTTTCTCTCACATGACAAAAACACAATGCAAACTCGTTGCAGTAAAATCAACTAAGGTAGGAGAGGCAAAAATAAGATATGGTCAAACAATAAGAGCTAAGCCATGAGAGAAGAAAATAACAGCTTACGGCTGTTACTGGAATCTCATGAAGGTCAAACCACGAAGGCATAACAGCACCATCTGCAGCAAAAGTGATCATAAGTCATATTGACAAAACCTAATCAACAAGTGATCTAAATTCTGGCAATCTTTGATGCAACTCATTACAGCCAATATTTTCAGGGACACAACTCATATTACCAATGAGCTAAGACAAGAAAGTGCATGCTTTATTTAGAGTTTAGCCATACCAGAACGAGAGGATAAAACACAGTTGTCAATGCTCTGCTAAGTAAACTCATTTTCTATTTAAAAGCAGATTATTAATCCAATATGGAACACCCTCAAACATCAAGTGAAAACCTAACTGAGAACACCGTGATCAATTGATCATTCACCAAAAGCTCTGTTCTTAGCCCCCAAACTAATTACCAGAGAAACACTCCCCAAATCACAGGTATGTACTGTTTTATTGTCAAAAGGCAAGAAGATATGATTCATAACCCAAAAAAAAAAAGAAGAAGAAGAAGAACGAGAACTTAAAATCGTCAGCGAAGAGAACAGGCACTGCACATGGCCGACCACGACTAACAATTACCACAATAACTCTTCATTGGCAATACCCTGCGTTTCAGGTCCAAAGCAATAAGAAACGAACAAATTATAAAACCCACACGAACTGATAAACTATAAGTTAATAGAATAACATCTGGTTATCAAATCAAAAGTAAATTTAATACCCCAAAAAAGAAGGTTAGATACAATTAATATTGGCAAATCATCTGTAGGAATAAATGTGTACTCACAGTTACAAGTCACTGGATTTGAGGGTGCAGAAGGGAAAGACCAAATGGTGTTTCTGAACTCAGGTGACTTGAAGAGGGTCTTGATGGGCTCATTTGCAGGACCCGAGTCACCCAACCCGTGAAGCCACAGAATGAAGCTTCGAGCCATCGGATCGCGATTTTGGGGAGAGGAGTTCAGTAACACCCAGAAAATGGTAATGCCAAAGGTGATTGTAAGTAGAACAGTTGGCTTCGCCAATTGAATAGCGCTGTTCATACTTTCATCTTTGTCAGACTTTTTCTTTTCTTTTCCCTTTTTTTCATCGCTATTTTTTATCTAAGAAAATGCCCAGATGCTGCAAAACCAAAGATACAAGCGGGTCCTAGTCAAGGGGCATCCTTTTCCAAAAGCTCTGGAATTTCTATCCAATATTTGTTGCACAAAAAGAAAGTAGGATTTTAATTTTCCTTTACTGAGGATCGAGGGGGTGAAGTTGCTTGTATTGCTGTAAAGATTTGACTTGCTAACAGTGAACTAGTCGATCAATGAGTTTGTGACATGCACTACAATTATCTAACCTTATCATTTCTTTTCTTATTGGAATTCTACGGTCTGTTAAACTAATCCAATGTTGAATATGTGAAGCTGGTAGCGGATAATAGCAGGAAAAAATTCATTTCATTGCAGAAATGGGTTACATGATTCAAACTTCTTTTATAATAACCCTGGTAGTTCAGAGTATGGAAATTGAGGTGGAAGAAATAGCCCGATACAGTACTCAAATTAATAAATTTATCCTTGTATGTTAAACTATATCATTCAGAAAATAGTAACAAGGAAAAGGTGTTGTAATACACAAGGTCATGCCCAGACAAGGGTACCATATGTATGGACCTATACATGTATGCTCTGTCCAAATGACAAGGCAAATTCAGAATTTACTGGATGTAAGGCAATGTGCAGAGAAATCAGTGTGAAGGCATTGCATAAAACTGAATCTCCTTGATTTCCAAAAGCAAGGGGCAATCACATCTTAAGTTGCAGACTGATATCCCTCAATTGTCTGCTTCATCTCATCTAATTTTGTGAGGACATATTCTAGTTTCTTGCAACAGATCTCATTGGATATTCTGGGAACATAGTCACATTTCTCAAACGGACGATATTCACATGCACTTTTGATTTCTTCTCGCAGGGTCACTTGAATGTCCTGCTTAAATAGAACCAAATGTGAACAACCATATTCTGTCATTTCAATTAGCAGAAGGCAAATCTAAAAGACATATAAGGAACCCAATTCAATCAATATAATGCACATGAGGTGTTATTCGCGGCCAAGTACCAAAAAAGTTAACCAAATACAAGTAATATAAAGAAAAACCATAATCCACACATATCCCTAGAAGTATATGCAATCATAATAAGATACTCCTAGTAACAAAAACCACACTTGTGTTGCTTAGTAAGCTCTGAATGTCAAGAAGGGAGGGAACCGTGCACATTTTGTAAAATCACCCCACAATACCAGTAATCAAAACGCATTATCAGCAAATGTATTCTACAAAGTGTAATTTAGACATGCTTCATCATAAATTTGCAGAAATATAGTCACAACTCCCACAAAGATATGCATTTTGGATGAAAAAAATCAGTCTATTCAAGCCCTTTAAAATGAATCCACCAAATAAAATGAGTATCTTGGCTGCAAGCACATTATTTCTCACGTCACCACCTGGATATCAAAAAAATAAAATACGAAGCAATCTGTAACTCCATAATGAACATATTATCCATATCTGCATAACACAACTGCTTAGAAAAAAGGTGTAATTTTGTGAGCCTAATTATGACTTACCAGTTTCCAATTCATTCTTGACTACCTTGCTGTCAAACCAAATAATCAACCATGCAAAGTTTGAAATGCATCACATAAGGTAAATTCTACATCTGTTATGCAAACAAGTATATTCCAAACATCAATTGAAAGACTCAGAGTATCAAATGAACAATTACAATGTTACACAACTAGCATTCAACTGGTACAACGTAGATCTCAAACAGGAACCATACATACCTAAAATATTATTACTCCCTATTAACCTTTACATTAACCAAGACTCCAACTAAAAGAATTTGCCTAATAACATTTCAAAAAAATGATATAAAAAACATAAAACGGTAATAGTAGAAAGAAATTGCCGACCTTAATCAACTGCATAAACTCACTGCAGTGACTGTTAACAAGCTCTTTTCTTGGACCACTAGGGTTTGCCAGTTCGTCCATTACACTTCCAGCTAGATCCAAAACCCTAACAATTCGCTGTAAAACCAACAATTGAGAATGACTTAGTGTAAAAGTTCTCCTCCATTATTAACAAGCAATTGCTGCGAAATTCCTTTACCTTCTCCACATTCTGAAGGCGTTGTAGCGAAGTATTGTGGGTCTGCGTATCCATGGCGGGCATCAACATCCGGTCCGTGATTTGTTAAGGACAGTCTTTTAAACGGTAAAATAGGAAGAGGCGCAGGTACCGATCTTTTCTAATTCCTCATTCAGAAGCCCAAAGTGAAAAGCCCATGTTTTATTCAGGCTCTAGTCTTTTAAAAGTTTTTCCATCCTATAATTTAATTAAAAATAAAATTTAAAGTCAAAATATCAATGGTCAAAGTTTTAAACTAAAATTTTCTTGTAAGAGAACAGTAGTAGATAAAACTTAAAAGGGGTATAAGATAAAACGACGGCCGCCCCCACTCGAGACATGGAGATTATAAAGTTTGCCATTTTTCTTTTCTTTTTTTTTTTTGCTTTTCTTTTTTTAATAACTTGAAGAATTATCAAAATTTTAAAACATCACCCACTGTAGCTACGGTCAAGAACGCAGCCCTTTCATTTGTCCGAGATAGTCAGGGAGAGGGCTCATGGCGACTTCGAAGCTGCAGGCACTCTGGAACCACCCTGCTGGCCCTAAAACAAGTATGTTTTCTCGCTTTTTCTTTGTCACGCTATAGTGTATTGTGATTTCTTGATTGGATTCAGATCTTGAAATTTTTTTATGTGTCTGCTTTTGTTGGGTTTTTGGTTTTTTTTCCCAAATGCCTTTTTGATGCAACAAGATTGTATTGGGGGATTTTCTTGTCTGATTTCGGGTACCTGATTGTCTGTCTGATCAATTTGAGAAAACTGATTAAATATATTTCTTTGGGCAAATGGGAAGTTGCTATGAGGAAACCACGAATTTGTGATCAAAAAACAATTTGATCAATTCGAATTTATTCAAGATGTTAAATTGCAGGAAAATTTATGCCAAGTAGAGCTTTTTTTTTCTTTTTTCAAACTCAATCCAAATAGTTGGGTTCCGAATTTTCACTGCTACCCCTGTATTCAGTTCCATTTTTGCAGTCCTTAAAGTATAGAGTGGAAATGGTATTGGAAAATTGTGTAGAATGGAAAGCAGGTTGCACAATAATGTGAATTAAGAGGTGGTTTAAGCATCTTCAGCTCCAAGAAGAATGTGACTAGAAATTAGAGTCAACTGTGTTTCTTTGTAAATAAAAAAAATCTAAAATTGGCTAAGCTTTTCTTTTTTGGGTTTGTTGGCGTTTGATTAACAGTGATATCACTTATAATGTAGTTATAAATGTATTGGATTCTTTGTTCTTGCAGTTCATTTCTGGGCCCCTACTTTCAAGTGGGGAATTAGCATAGCTAACATTGCCGACTTCGCTAAACCACCTGAGAAGCTTTCATATCCACAGCAGATAGGTATATAGGTCCAAACATATTGTCCATGTTTTCTTGTATATATATGCAAATATTCATACACTATTTCATTAGCTTGTGTTCATACTATAACCCTTACCAATCATTGTGCTTTTGTGGCATTAAGAGAAAGATTATAGTAAATGGAAGTTTTCTTTCCAGTTTAACTACAAGTTTTACTTCTTACTGTTACAAGCTACTGACATCAATATATGACTGTCATTTCATTTGTAGCGGTCACCGCCACAGGAATTATTTGGTCACGGTATAGCACTGTAATCACCCCGGTAAGAGACACATGCTTTCTTGACTAATTTTGTAGAATTTATGTTACATCATTGCACACTTTCATACATTCAAATGATTATCTGCCTTTCAGGTCCAAGAATAAGCTTCTACTTAATGAGTACTAAGCCTGTATCTCTTTTATCTGTTAGAAAATAGAAGAAAAATACATTGGTGTCTTTAAATTCAAGCAGATATTGGAAATTTAGGCATCATATTTTGTTATGCATTTACTGTCAAACCCCAAAAAGAAAGTTTTCCTTGCAAACAGAAGAAATTGACTAATGCATTAATGAATTCATTCTGTTACCATACGCTGATTTAAAAACTCTTCTTCCCTATATTGCCATGCACTCCACTTATTAGTTACCATATCGTAACAGAAAGAAGAAATTTTTTAATTTTAAATATTTTATATGATATGGTTTCTCAATGTATAGGCAGAACAACATGCTTGTAAACCAGATTTTGTTGTTCTGTTTTCACATTTACCTCTTCAATTTTGTTGGAGGGTTATTAAGCAAAGAGATATGTTGGGCCTCATTCGCAGACTATAAAAATTTCATTGATTTAGTGTCTTAGCTCTTGAAAGAAGAACAGGAGATTCCCAGTTGAATAAGTAGTTGCTCTCCCAATCTGGAATTTAATGTCTATATTTCTGAGTTGAAATGTCCCAAACTGGATGGGAACTTTTCTAAATAAACATATTTTTAAATTAAATTTCCACTAACAATATCCTTGACTTAAGAAATTAAGATGTCACTAACTCATGAGTCCTGCCACTAACACATTAACAAGGGTATTTGGCAATTTAAATTAAAGATCAAAGGCATGCTTTAATTTTTATACAAAATCAGAAGTGGAAATTCAATTCCGGTCAAAAAGAGTATATGGTGCCGCTTTTGATTGAGTTCTGACTTTGGAAAGCACAACTCTAGTGCTCTGCACCACTGAATAGGAAGAGAGAAATTGATGTCTATTTGGTGTAGGACAAAACATGAGTGTTTGGAAGCAAATTACAAGGATTGCTGTAATAGTTTATTAGTGTTTTGCCTGTTTCATCTTTATCGCATGTTCTTGATCTGTGAAGCTAACTTCTATGAATGATTCTATATTTGCAGAAGAACTGGAATCTTTTCAGTGTGAATGTTGCAATGGCAGCCACCGGTATATATCAACTGTCAAGAAAGATAAGGCGAGTTTTGTGTCTCCCCTTTGCCTCTTGTCTAAACAAATATGTAAATTCTAGGACTACGTCTTTGTTGGAGATTAGGAAACCTTCACTCTAGAACTAGCACTTCCCAAAAGCCATCTGACTTGGATAATATCAAGAGAAAATGGAAAGAAAGAAGTAAGAAACCTAAGCAGAAGAAATATTCTCTTGTTTGATGTGGTAGTAACTGCATTTTTACTGTTACGTCTCAGTTTTGTTTGGGTGCCAGCACAGTATGCTTAACTTAGTATATCTTTTTCAACAGGCATGATTATGGGAACACAGAGGAAGCTGTTACAGCAAAAGAATGAAATCGCTAGAACCCTCTTCTCTTCTCAACCAATGTATCAGCTGGGAAGATTCCTGGATATATTTTTCTTATGTGCCTTCTAGAGATTGCATTTTACATCCTTTTTTTCCCTTTCCCATTTAACATCTGCTCTTGAATTAAAGGTCTATATCAAATAATCCAATGTTCTGATTCTGAATGAATCACCTCTTCTGTTTTATTCTGCCTTGAATGTCTCCAATTCCATTTTCATAATTGAATGTTTATTTCTGACTTAATAAATTTGTACCACAAATCTACAAGCCTTGAAACATAAATAGTTTAATATTCTATCATAGCATGGAACCTTATCATCCTTGTAAGCTAAAAGCGATAGGGAAAACTTAAATGAAAATTGTCCAAGTGCAAGAAAATTCATTGAGTTCAAAGAATCGATTGTATGTTTTACTCATAGTACACTGAATTGTTACAGATTGCAATCAGCAATATGCTGGAAGCATTAATGAAGACTACAACATTACAACCACTTTGCCATCTGGACTAGTCTTTAAAAACATTCAACACAAGAATAAGTACTACACATTGCTTCTTCCTTTTTTTTTTTTTTGCAAGTTTGCAAGTGCTGAAAACTTTTGATAGCGGTGTCTTGTCTGCTTCCATTGATGCTAAGGGCCACATTAAGAACCAATACTACTAGGGTTCAACATGGCCATCTTTGTTCTGATCTGATTTGGAGCCAGAACCATTTTCTCCATCGTGAGCCTTCAAGCCTAGACTCAAGTCCAATGTGCTCTCATTTAGATCTTGTCGTTCTAGAGGATTACCATCTGGTGCCTGAGATAAAAGTAGAATTTGCTTGATTTACAAAAATATTTCAGAGTAAATGATGAATAATAGTTTTCAATTCAATTCTAACAATATCACATTGTCAAGATAACAAAATAATCTAATTCTCATACATGAACTTTGATGTAGTTTAGAAGCTCCTAGATCATGTGAAAAGGGGGAACCAAACAACCAACAAAGAAACTATCATGCCAATGCAACTAGCCAAACAGATGGAGAACGCAGATCTCAAAACAACCCATCTGGAAGATATAACCTAAAAATTAGATTCAAACTTTGAATCATGAGATTTGAATTTCAATCACCTGATTTTCTTCTGCCGGTAGGTCATTGATATCAGGTTTTTCATCAAAACCATCACCCTTGGAAGTTGGATGGGCTCCATTTGTGTCTGTCTCCATAGGTTTAGCTTCATCTTCAACTGGTTCTGTAGCCTCGTTTTTCTGCTCTTCTAATACAGCCACCTATCTCAACTAGTCCAAATCAGCTCGTAAATAATTAAAGTACATGCACATTGTCCCCTCCACCCCAAAAAAGAAAAAAAAGGAAAGAACACCTCACAGCTCCGTTGGTTTGAGGAATAAATGAAATAACAAATGCAGTTTAAAAAGATTTATCAGGGACGCTTATATCGCATTGACAGAAGTTTAAGCACAGCAGAAGATAATAGATTAGTAACCATAGAATATCCATAATCACGTTACAAGAAAAGAAAAACAAATAAACCTCCAAGCAAAAGGAAAGGAGATGCAGAGAAAGATGTATACATAAATGGATTTGAATCATGTGTACATACACCTATTTCATATGTCCCATCCCAGACAAGAATTGCAGAATTAAAGTCTCCTTAGTAAGAATCAAGTACTATTGGCACATCTGGGCAGCAAAATAGTGCTATGAAAACAAAATTTTACATTCTTACGACAGCATTTTATAACACCAATGCAAAAATTATCAAAAATAATTGCATATAATACAGAAGAAATACAGACTAAATTCAAGTTAATCAAGACTATAATTAAACCTAGAGTAAGTTGATGAGCCCTTTATAAGGTCATTGTCATAGTCTTACTTGAACTGGGCTGCTTGTTTTTTGGTACTGATTATTAGAGATCGAAAGAATGAAGTATCAGATCAACATACTTCCAACTAACCTGATTTTACCTTTTATTTTCAGTACATAAGCAGAAAACTTAAATCCCAATTGACACACATTTATCTTAGGAACAACTCTAGCAAATAACTTCAGGAACTATTTTTAAGAATCATTTATTGATGATGCATGTTCATCAAAATGGAAAAAGGCTGCAAAACAAATGCCTTTAAGACACTTCGAAAATCAACAAAAGGATCACAAGCACAATGGGCAGCTAAATATGCTGGTAGCATCAGAAATTCAAGCACAGGCGGACCATTCAGTACCAGATAAAAAGACATATCTTTCACTACATTTCAATATTTAAGCATGAGATTGTTAATGAAAAAGAGATTGGACGCAAAGGCATATTAAAAGAACTTGAACAAGGACAGGTCCCAATTCCTATAACTGCACAGGTTTTAGAAGAAATAAGAAACGGAAAATGTGAAAAGAAAAATCACCGAGATTCAAATTAGTCCCTCAACTATAACTGCACAGGTTTCGACTAGATAAATGCTAATTGGCTTTTCTTTCTCTCTTTTCCCCTAATTATTATTATAAGAATCTTTTTCCTGCAACAAGCCCTTCTTCTCATGCTGGTATTTTTCTTTTCCTCAAAAAACTTCCATCT
The DNA here is from genome assembly GCA_035221335.1 of Echites panduratus. NCBI lineage: Eukaryota > Viridiplantae > Streptophyta > Magnoliopsida > Gentianales > Apocynaceae > Echites > Echites panduratus. The sequence continues at coordinate 4,616,259 of JAWZTD010000001.1, read as the reverse complement.
GAGTGTTCCCTATCTTATTTCTTCTTCTATTACTTGAAGAAACTATACCAGTCAATAAATCACGTATCTTATTCAACTCACAAGGCCCTACTTTATTACAAATGAAAATGAGTAAAAAGCTCAACTAACAATTTCAACACCATTTCTGGACCAGCAGAAAACTGGCTGTCTTCCTTTGCTAAAATGAAATTGCAAAACCAGCAATACTTCCTGCATGCCTTTGATAGTTCTTAGAATAAAACAAACCTCCATCACATTGACTGGATACCCTATAACTCCACAGTCACTTTACTTAATTCATGGACATCAAACAATGGGGAAACTTCTGAATTGAAGGAAGGAAGATGGTTGGTAATTCGCGAAGCAAAATTGATAAAGAACCATGGAAAGCAAAGAAAAGCAATCATCTCATTAAATTCAATATACAAAGAGAAAGCTAAATTTGGATACCTTATCATATCTGCCTAGGTGTAGCAGCAAAACAAAGAAAGGAATAAAACATTGCAGGTTTAAAACTAAGAAATAGCAGATGGTACTGGTTTCGATCACCAGCTACACCTCTCAAGTGTCCAGCCTAGCAAATTTTTTCCTACCGGTTTTAATTCATTTAGCTCAATGAAGAAGTAGTAATCTCTCGAAAATCAAATTGATCGGGAAAGAGAGATATAATTATACTTTCAGGATAAAATATATCTGCTCTCTCTCACATGGAGCCATAGAGAAAGAAAGAACAGAGATACACATTATTGTTCAGGATTTTAGTACCAAATTATATTCCAGCTGAACTTGATCATGAAACTATTTCCTTGATTATGTTTTGTGCACATAACTAGTGCAGTGCAGCACTACGAAAGCCAAAACAAACCTTTCCAGGCTCCAACTCCAAGTAGCTGCTGCCTCAAGTCCATAAAGAAAATTGTATTATTCCCACTCTCCAAATTTAAATATCTAAAGCTCTATTTCAGGATGTCTAAAAATAAATGAATGTTCATTTTCCTTTTTTTTTTTTTTTATTGAAACTATTGATCTCCAATTAATAGTGTGGATATCACTGCTCACTATTTTAAGACTAAATTCAATGGTACCTTATTCAGGCTAAAAGGTTCTACTTTTATTTTTCCAAGTAAAAAAGTAGATTTTCAATCTAGAAAGATGGAGTATTGTCATGAAATAGCTGCAGAGAATTGTTTTGAAATAACTATGTCAGACACTAACTTGAAAGACAATCAGCGGCTGCTATCTCCTTATCAAAGAAGCTTCTCTCTATACTAATTGATTGTTGCTGTTCATTAGCCTCCTAAGAACTCAATCTTTCCAGTGTAATCAGTTAAAGAACATATAGGAAAACAAATCACAATTAGCAAGATTTTGATACCGCAGGCGCTGTGTCCACAACTTTCCCTATCAAAAGAAAGAGCAAAAAGGGGTTTCCGCATATTCCCTCAGGTAGATAAAAAAAGATAGTTACCAGCAGTCACATCACATTGCAAAACAAAATCCTATCCAGATACCACGAAATTTCTCTTTCCAAAATCAAATCTTTAGACCTTTCTAACCCAAAATTTCGATCTATTTTCGTTCTTAATGAGGGATCAGATTTTCGTATACTCACTTACCCAAATTCGAATTTTAAAACCCTAAAGCACTTATTTGTCCCCTAAAATACCTCTCGATCAAGATCAGCAAACCACCTAATTTTACCATCCAGTAAACTTCAATTACGATTCTATGCGTTAAACTCGGAAAGGAAATCGATGGAAAAGTACCGGAATATACTTAAATTTCCGTTTGGGAGGCTCCTCGGCAGCAATGGCTTCGTCTCTAGAGGAGCTCTTGGAATCTTCATTGCTCTCTTCGTTAGTCTTATTGTTACCGTTATTGTTGTTGTTATTGTTCTGGCTCGCAGTTATTGGAGTCCACTTGTAAAGCAGGAGATGAGAACCATTATTTCCGTTAGTAGTACCGTTAGCCGCCGCCTGATGGTGTTGGTGGTTGCTGTTATTATTGGAGTTTGGTGGCGTTACGTGGATCCACTTCTTCTTCCACTTACGAACTGGACCGGTGAACACAGTAGTCGGACCGTACCGGGTAGATGACCGCCCAAGCCTCGCCCCTACTCCCTCCATCCACGGCGGCGATTCCCTGTGCTGTTCCTGCTTGAATTTCTTACAGCAAATTTTATCCCCGCTTAACCTTTTCTTCTCTTCTCTTTCTCTCTGTTTCTCTTGGATCGTGGATGCGTCTGTATATATACGTTTTAGTAGTATTATTGTCTGGGGAAGAAGAAGAGGGGAGGATTATTAGATGTAATTAAATGTTTATTTTGAACAAGTTTCGAGTAAATCAGGGTTTTGGTTCGATATTTTTCATCTAGATTCTCTATTATGCGTTTTAATTCAAATTTAAGTTGAATTTTTTATTTTTGAACGAAAATAAACTTTAATCTAAACTTATATCTTACTCCAATCTGAACCTATCATCCAATTCAGCAAAATATAAGTTTAGATTAAAATCTATTTTTTTAATAAAAAAATTCGACTTAAATATGAATTAAAACATTAATCTAAAATGAAATGAATCAATTTTTTATTTTTAAAAGAAAAATGGACTCTAATTGATAAATACATTGTATGGGCTGATAATTTCGTAAAATATACATTTAGATTTAAATCTGTTTTTTACTTAAATATTAAAATTTTGATCTAAACCTAAATTGAAAATCATCTAACATGGATTAATCAATTTTTTTTATATATTTAACAAAACAATAAATTCCAATTAACATATATATATTTTATGTGTTAAATGGATAATATGTACTTAAATAGTGTATCCAAACACATTCTAAGATTTCCGATGTGATTATCTATCGGTCTGTTGATGGAAGTCATTCGTGATTACTTTTTTCTCCAGACTAGGCAATACATAAAAATGAAATTGCTCTTTTCACCTCACAACTATTGCTCTAAAAGGAAAAAAATACTGATTCTTTTTTTTTTCTTTTGGACCTAAACCTGTTAAATAATGAGTGCGAACAAAAATGAATGAAATTGAAGAAATTTTTATTTGGTCAGATTTTAACCTACTAAATCTAAATCTAAAGGAAAAAAAGGTAAAATAACTAAATAAAGTTCAAAAACACCAATCTATAATAGATTACTTCCTCTGTCAATAATTAAATATTTCGTCTTGACTTACTCAAAATTTAATGATTATATTTGATTTTCATAAAAATTACCAGTTTATCCTTTTTATTAATATAATTAGTAATAACACCATTAAACAAGTGGACTTTATACTAAACAAATCTACCTATTATTCCTTTCGTTTCTTTTTATATGTCATTTTAGATAATAAATTTTATTTCAAAACATAAGTTGATTTGTACTTCTTAATGAACATTTTTATTTTTTCAACTATCAATTAATGAAAAATTTCCAATCATACCCATTCAAATCACATCAAATGTTTACGATTGAATTGATATGAACTTTATTTAATGTAAGGGATATTTTAGTCTACAAATTTTTAGTTATTACAATCATTATCTTGTTTAGTGTTTACACACGTAAAACGATTTGCTAAAAATAAATGGAGGGAGTATAAAAAATGAAACATTCAATATCGAACAACATAAAAAAGAAATATATACATTTAATTTTGGATGGAAACATTATTACTTAGTTTCAAAACTTTCAACCTCAATGTTGGATGAAAATTCTATTATCTTTATCTCCTTTATGAGGGGAATGAATAAGTGATGTTTATTTACTTTTTAAACACTTCTTGCTTGTCTAGAGATATTTTTTTGAAATTATGAGTTATATATATGAACATTTTTTCATTCCACTCAATACGAATTTGTTTTAGATTTACAACTTTTTTCGTTTGATAAGAAATAAATAATAAATGAAAGTAAATTAGGATGGAGACTCGCCCTTCTATTTTTTATTTTTGATTTTTTATAATTTGAACGAATTGATAATTTACTTACTATATATGATTATTTTATTATATTTTATTTCACAAATATGTCTCTTTTTTTCACTTTTTTCCTGTTTGACATATTTTCTTAACACTCTTTTTCACTTTATTTTTTTAATAATGATATTCACAATAGATTAAAAAAAGTTATTCATTATTAATTTATTTTTGTTTTGTATTATCAGTGTGATTTCATAAAAAAAATAAACATGTTATTTATATATATAAAAAATAATGTTCATTTATTCAAATGACTTCCCTCCCACTTTTCAGTCAAAACGAATAAGAAAAAATTTTCATAGTTATTTTTTTCACACTTATGTCAAATAAAATTAAAATAATTATAAATAAATTAATAATGGGATAAATTAAACCCTTTCACTTCCTGTTGCGTTCCAAAGAAGCCCTTAATCGTCATTAAATTCATTTCAAATTGAATGCTACTTTTTTTTTGTTCTCTCTCTCTCTCTCCGTCGCTGATTCTCACCCAAAAAAATGTGCTCTTATTCATTTTAATCTGCTCTTTCTCTCTCTCTCTCTCTCTCTTTAAATAAAATTTGTGCCACTTCCTTACGATTCATTATATGGAGAAATTTCAATGAAAGAAAGTACTATTAAGTAAAATTGTAAATTCAAATAAGGCTTTTTTTTTCCTTCAATTGTTCACCACGCCATGACAAAGTTTGGTCATGCCACCTTTTCTCTTTTGAAGGATTTTTTTTTTCTTAACTAAATGCGACATTGGAATTTCTTAATTTTTTTATTTGATTATTGAATCATAAAATAAGTCAATTTAATCATTCAATCATATAATGATTAAAATGTCTAAATATATAAAATATAATTATTAAATTGATTGATTTTATAATTTAAAGTTCAAATTAAAAAAAAAAAAAAGTTCGATCACCACAATGATTTTTAATATTATATATATATTTATATAAAGGAAGTCTCCCTCTTGATGACATTTTATAACTTTAATGGAAAAAAACTCAAGGGGGTGTGTCGGTGTGAATTGTAAGTGTTATTAAAAACCATAAAATATAAATACTATGATCTCATGTAATATTAATTTAAACTAAATATCAAAAATAAAATTTTTATTAATTTAAAAATGTTTTTTTTTCAAATTTTAAAAAACTTTAGCTATTTTTTATATTTGATCAAAGACTGGGTTTCTCAGACTCGGATCTTTTATATTTCACTATAGAATGTTGAAATTAAAAATGGAAGGCTAATTTAGGTAGATTGTGAAATAAAAACAAAATAGTTCATGAATTGCAGATGATATCAGCACCAAAATTGCCTCTCTATCAATCGAAGATTCTAGAAAACTCCATTTCTAAGAATGAAATATTCCAGAAACCATGCACCCAATTAATGAGTAGGGCGAAACCATGGCCAGAACATCTATCATATGATCATATCCGAATAAGTCATACAATTATATAAATA
>JAWZTD010000001.1:4539652-4549898 GCA_035221335.1 Echites panduratus | reverse complement strand
CCCTTGGCTTTGGGTTGGTGGATTTATTTTAATAACTAGCTTTTAATAAATTTGGTTTTTTTTATAATAAATGTTTGTTTATTGTCGACCCCCCCCCCCCCCCCCGCGCGACGGGTAGTTATTATTTTTTTTTTAACTCAGCCTCTTTTCTAGCCTTTCCTATATCTCCACTTCTGAGAAGATTTTTTATTCCTTATAAAAGACATTTATCAATCTAAAATATTGCCACTTACCTCAAAACAAGACTGACGATTTTCCCATTTAATTATTCTAAAATCACTTAACATTGCATTAACAGTCAGTCTTGATGCCTTCTTTGACTCCATCTAGGATATTGACTGTTGTCACTATCGATCTAGAATATTCACTGTTCTCTCTAATTGTATTTTAATGATGGCTGTAAAGCAATAGAGATGGATGCATTCGCAACCATGAAAATATACACATACCTGAAAGGGAATCTGGCTTTGAGATCATTGGAACATCTGGGCGTAGAACCTTTTCTAATTAAGCTTTCAATTATCTCTATGTAATAAAAGACAATTCCCAGCACATCTCGGATCTGGGCAACGTGGTGGAGAATGATTCTCTTCAATTAATTTTGGATCGGTCCCTTTCTTCTCCACCATAGGATGCCCATCACCGTCTGTGGAAGGAAAGGAAAGGAAAGGAAGGGAAACCCATCAAGCAAGCCATTCAAGAATTCAGGATTGTCGGCCCGCTTCTATTGAGCATTATTAACAATACAGCTCAAATATTCCGATTAAGACCATCAATCAATCATGCAACAAATATTATCAAAGTCATAACAGAATAATCTAGTCAGATAACACAAACAATTCAAGAACCCAATTCACCAAAATATTCAACTGTCCTATGAATTAGGATATTTACTCCTATTGCAGTTAGATTCGAGTAACTTACCACATGCAAAACTAAAATGCACACTGAAAGCCATAAGATGTATGAGAACAAGAACACCAATTACTATCAGGACAAGAACCAAATACAGGAGAAATTCTTCCTTTTTTTTTTTTTTTTGGCATTAGTAAGTTACTATAACCTATATCAATATAAACACTTTTTGAAGGGGGAGACAAAAAAATTGAGAATATATATTTTTTTTTCTTAAAGAAAGAACGGGAACACCTCCATACAGACTCTAAGATTGACTGACGCATGTTTTTTAAGGGTATCTATATTCTGTACAAGCTGACTACAGAGGTCTCTATGTGCAGTTGAAACTCCTTGCATCGGAATTGCAGTTATATCACCAAGTGCCAAAGCTGCAACCTACATGCTCCTGAGTGATAATGCTAAATCGATCTTGCATAACAGACAGCGATGGATAAGGTGGAAAACACAACCGGTAGAAGCATGTGTGAGATGAAGGCAGACGATCACATGATTCCGGGGTTTTGTAGATATATAAACGAGAAGCCAGACCACCAAACCCTTCTACAGGAAGATGTTTTATAGAGGTCCAAAAGAAGAGAAGAACCTTCCTCTGTTCTGCTGACATTTGTTCAACAATCTGAAACAATCAAGATTTAAAGCCATCAAGAGATTGATGAGATATTGTTAAAACCAAAGACATCATCTTCATGACAAAAGGACAAAATGCAAACAAGCAGGGTGGAAAATGAAACCTGGGGAACATACCAGAATAAAACACCATGGTTTTCATTTAAAAACTCAAACATCAGAAGGCAAGAATTTTATCCATAGCTATTACTGGGAACCAGGTCAAAAGGCACAAGTTTTAATGATATTTATCCCTGCAAAATGCTTTCATGATAGCATAAGGAACAAGCATGTGCACTTCAAGTTCTATTGAACCACATGAACACACTTTAGCTGCAAAAGCTTTGCCAAGGATACAAAAAACCTCTACTTTTGAAAGTGGGAAACCTCCATTGACTGAAGGGGAAACTGTGTCATCATTTCACGAGACCAAGTTGACAGAAGAAAATACTACATACTCTTCAGACAATTTTCCACCATCTCTCATGCCAAAAACAAATTGAAATCTCTCAATCAAGACCAATGGTACAATATCATACGCAACGAAACTGTTTTTCACTGTTTTTCAGATCTCTCCTCAGACAAAAGAAGGAAGACAGTAGAAGTTAATGAGTGAAACCAAGGATCATTCTTAAAAAGCTAAATCCAACCTGCTATAAGCCTCAAACAGTGCAAATAAACAAATGAGAGGCCACTCCATCAACATGTAGTGACAACAACTAGAGAATCCCTCATTAAAAGAGATAAATTTCATAAGATGATCCATAAAAGACAATTCCGTTATATATTCCAATTGATTTATGCTATATCCAACATGCCAAGATAGTATCATAGACCAGGATGAAAGAAAAAGAAAAATTAACATATATAAGGGAGATAAGGGTCATTTTACATGCCAAAAATTCTCACATCAAGGTGTAAGAATGAGAGCATTTATAGCTCCAAAATATAACAAGAAGGTATCGTAAACCGTCCTCTCGAAGGGATCATGCAAATTCAGAAAGGATAGAGCTCTGCAGGATATAAAGCAATCAATCATTAACATGCAGAGGAACGCATGGACTTCCACCAAAATCTTCTCTTAGTCTTTGCAATTTATGTGCAATCAAAGATAACTACTTCCTACTACGCAATAATGTATAAATCACTAACGGTCATTTTCATTGTCCCAGTTTTCAAGTTTTTTTATGTATCATTTCCATTAGTTCCCTTGAACCCATCTCTCTTCTTTATACCTTTACTCTCTATTGCCGTTCTACATTCTCTAGTAAAATAAAAGGTAGTGGGAAAGTAGAATTTTGGGACTAGAAGGGTAATTGTCAGTCTTATACAGAAGAGACAGAATTAATTGTCCTGAAAGTCCGAAATCATAAATGGGGGTCTTCTGGGGAAAAAAAATTAGCCTATTTAAAAATGGCAACTAATGGCTAACATTTCGAGACAGAGTGAGTATAAATGCACTACAGAATTTATAAGATTTAAATGGCATTTCATGTAGATTGAACTTGCTATGATTGAGCAGATCCAAGTGGAACAGTTCCAAGGTTTGAAAGAATAACATATGTCAACATAAGTCCTAAGAAAAACCAATAGCACAGGCTGTAGCTGGAATGTCAGCAAGTAATTTACACAAAGAAAAGGGTAAAGGTTGGAAACAAAACTATTATATCATCTCCAGATACTGCATGGAAGAGTGAACAAGGAAGAACAAAGCATTCAAATACCTCCCAGAACCAAAGCATCTGAGGATCAGTGTCTTTGTAGCCACTATATTCAGTATGTGCTTTCCAGTCTTCCACAGAAATGGCATTTTCATTTCCATGTAGCATCCAGTTAAGATCTTCAGAATCTATGCTTTGGAAGAAGGACAACCGGATGCCTGAGTTACCAACTATGTCAGCAAAACCTTGTGCAAAACGACTTACCTGATCAGCAATTGATGTGACAAAACGGTGCTGAATAAGAAGATCAACATACTGCTCTCTATTTTTACTATTCACGATGATGTTTCGCCCATCAGGACACAGCTCAACAACCTTCATAGATCCCAGCTCTTCAACATCTCGAGTAAATGTGAGACCAAGGGCATCTTGGTCAACAATATCTGCATCCATCTCCAACATTTGTTTGCAGCTGCTATACATATATGGGTCCGCATCCCGTATATCTTCTAGTGAGATATACCCCCCAGCTAATTGCAGAAAGAAGACACGATCAAGTACAATCCCAACTTGAACTTTGTGCATCAAGGCTAAGGCTACCACTCTGCCAGAAAAGTTAAAATATTCAAGATGCATTGGATCCACCTTAGATGCTGCAAATAAAATAAGATGTTGAAGACAAATGTTATTCCCTTTGAGAAAAGGAGAAATCTCAGGCAAGATTACAGATTTGAAATATAAAAGAGGAAAAAAACAAAACAGTCCAACAACATACAAGCTTTAATGGTATAATTCAGAGGTAGCCAAGTTGAGTATGTAATATAAAATTGATTACGAACACTAGAAAGGTGCTATTCACAACACACAAAGGACCCAAAGTTTACACTGGAGTCTTCTAGCAATAACTGAAATAAGTTCACAACCCGACTTAGTCAGCATATTTTTTTGTGCAAACCTTTTATTTGCAGAAAAGAAGGATTGCACAGACAGGCATGCATATCAACAATGTTAATCTGATTAAGAAATATAATTCACCAAATAATCAACTCAAAATGAATTTCAGTAGTCTGAAAATGTGTACTCTTATGGCCTAGGGAATGTTTCTATGCATAACTAGGTTAAGCACTTTCACGATTCTCATGCCCATTTGTCATTGTGAGCCCAAAATCCTCGAGGAAGAATTATCTTTTTTAAAAGTTCCCATAAAAAGAACTGTAAACTGAAAAGAACCATTTATCTCAAGCAATCCAAAGATAAGCCGCTTAAACCTCTATATGCCTCTGAGGTCTAGAAGAGTATAACAAAATGGAAATTCATCAACTTATATGGTACATACTATGGATATAAGAAAAGAGCCAAAAAAAAAAAAAAAAGAAAGCAAGGAAAATAATAAAAAAATTATACATATTTCGAATACGACACATCTGATGACATCCACTGACAAGTGTCAGACACATTCAGGTGATATTTTTGTTTTAATATTTACAACACATCATAGAAGTGATGAACAGCTCTTCAAATAAAAGCATGAGATAACAGAACCAACAGGAATATATAAGCCAGATCCACAATGATATGAGAGAGTAATAAGGTAAAATGAACAACCTCGAGAAAACCATTCAACAAAAATCCAAGGTGAACCAAAACTACCCGTTACATGTATGGGAGAGTTTTGGACAGTTAGCTCAGTCTATGACAATTATTTAAAAATACTTTAGAAAGACAAACAAAAGAAAAAAAGCAGCATACATACACACAAAGTAAATATAACCATATAGATACCCTAAGCAGGTCTGCCAAGTCATAACTAATATGAGATATAGCACCTACCTTCAGCATCCCAGTTAAGAATCCTAGCTTATATACAAGTTATAATCCTTATCCACTGCAACCCTACTTGATACTCCACAAAGTCCATCACTATCAATTAAACCATGAACCACCACCACAATATGATACTATAAAATTGCAACATGACCGCTGCATATATAAATCATACAGAAGAGGTGTTCAGAAAAGGATAAATATCTTACAAAAGGTCTGATAAATTGAAATACTATAGTTATTGTCAATCAAAGTATATAGAATCTATTTCTCCGAGATCCCATGCTCCTTACATATTACCAATATAAAAAAGGGATCAAAAAAGAGAGTGAAATATTTGAAATAAATCCAACTCTTTGGACTGCATCAAGCCATTCAATAATAGATTTTCACCATCACGTTGTTTTCAATAATTAGCATTAAACAAAATGAAAAGAGTGAATGTCCTGAAGCTTACCTGTATTTGGAAAGAACCTTCTGCGATCAGTAGGACACGCAACAAATAGAGCATTTTGAGGGTTGAATATAGCTTGACAAACCAAGAAAAACCACTCCCGCAATACACCTGGACCTGTAGCTTCCTCATTCTTGAACTCCATAAATAAGCCACCGCGTAATGATTCAGGATCAGCATGTGCAATGTATTCAAATGATTCTGCTAATAACTGTGATCTATCAATGAGCATCTCATGCAGCTCCTCATATTCATCCTTTACCTCAGGAAGTAACATCATGGACAAATGTCTTCTTGCTTCAAAGTTCTTCACATCCTTATGCCCAAGAATCCAGCTATTATCCTCACTCCTCTTTGCATATCTGACAATTAGATAACATAAACCAGCCTTTCTCTGCCTCATATGAAACCAAAATCTCGTTTCTGCACCATTATACAGTTTTGATATGCTATGTAATTCCTTTAAAATTGTAAGATACTGTGACCAACCAAGTAGCTGATGATCAGTTTTCCCCTTCTCAAGAACACCCAAATGCTCCTCCACTTTCTTTAGACATAGGTCCATCTTCCCTAATAAATCACCAAAAATTGAGTGCAAAAACTTAATTCCATTGCCATAGCACATTGTATTGCATAGCCTGCTGCTACTGTTGTTGGCACTATTACCCTCTTCATACAAAGGCAAAGTAACTTGGCCATGACAACTAATTGTCTCATTAATGGCATTCCTTACAGGGAGTAAAAAGGCAGTTAAGTCACGCACATCTGCTAAAGACGGCCCTAAGAATGTGCTTGATTCTATACCCGAGACCAAGTCATGTGATAGTTTACATGCTACCTCATCAACAAATGGTAAAATATCTTGAGACGCAATTGAACTACTGAAAATATTGGTTTCAGAGCCCAAAGACCCAATGCACTCTACCATTGACCCTAGACAACTTCGACAAAGAGTATATAGAGGATCCTCACTTCCTGCAGCACTTTTTAAGCATTTACAAAATTCTAAAACTATCACAGCACATTGCTTATATGATGTTGTTCTAGATAACACAGTTTTGCAGTTTTGTATAAAGTGCTTAATGGACTCATCCGCGCAAGCTCTATTACTCTTAATAGGGGACATATAAAGCATTACCAGTGCTGCAGGGCAGCAGGAAGAGAGAAAAACCTGCAGATGTCCAGCAGATAGCTCGACGTCATGGCATGGAGTTGAGGCAAGGAATTCAACGAGCCGAGATTTTACTGTGTGCGGACCAGGGAGAGGCTGACCGCCCTTGTAAAGGTGCAAAATTTGGAACACCATGTCATCAATGAATTGCCAGGCTCGAGGATGCTCTGTGCTCCGCATCCTTCCCACTAATTCCAAGCAGGCATCATTCTCTATCTGACAGTCAGCCAAGGTCTGTTCGCACTGAAGTTGCTTTCCCCGGTAGATTAGCCTTTGTTCAGGAATTGGAATTCTAGACGCTAAGAAAATCTTTTCATGGATTGCTCTGACTGAGTCGGAGGGATCGGCATGAACCACGAGAGTTCGGCTTCTCCTTTTCCTTTCAGAGAGCAATCGAACAAAGAACTGAAGGCGGGTCCTGGAGCGAGTTGACTCGACGGTAGAAGCCACCGATGATCGAGGACGGTGGGTCGAGTGATGGCGGGCAGAGGAGGAAGGAACCCAAGGGGCAGGGGCAAAATTGTCTTTCCGCATCCTGTTGGCAGAGGGCATTGAATTGCAGCATTCTAAAGAGCAAAAGTCGTCATCTGAATCGTCGTCGGACTCTGCATAGTAATCATCGAGTTTCCGCTTGATGCTGGTAGTGCTTACGGCGACGGCGGTGTCGTTTGCGGTGGCGCTGTGTGTGAAAGTTTCAATGGATGACATTAGAAGTGGGTTTATCAGTTAGGCCAAACCCTATCATCAAGAAAACCCCTTTTGCGTCAAATGAAAAAACCCTTTGCCCTTCCGTCTTTCTTTTCCGCCCTCCTTCTTGATGGTGAGAGAATTTCGAGTGAGAAGAGTCAGAGTTGATCAGAAACGGGGTGAAGTGAGTAAGGTAGGCTATGCTGAGCTAATTCTCACGCTATCGCGTCGAAATGACGAAATTGCACCCGGTTCCCGCGGAATCTATGTATTCCAGTCGAGCACCGTATCCATCTCAGAGAAAGGACGCTAGAAAAGATACAGCTTTCGCTTCTCAGCACATTTATAATTATACCGGTTTCAGCCTAAGAAAGAATGTGAACTAATGAATAGAATATTATAATCATGATTTATTTTGTAAATAAATCAGAAAAAGAATTAAATATTATCTTGTGAAGATAAAGTAAATATTTAATGTATTTTTCAACCTATTAAATTTGAATTTAAAAAATACATTTAAGGTAGACATGAATTTTACTATAAAGATTCGCTTATCCTTTTGAATTACAATTAAAAAATGGTTTTAAACATATTCACCTAAAGATATGTGAAAAAAAAAGAAAAAAAGTTTCACCTATACTTTTTGTTGTGGCTTTGAATCAACCCCATCCACTTGTTTAACCACTCATTTCGCAATTTCTTGCAAGTGCATAGTAGAAAATTTTAATACGTGGATGATCTAAATAAATTTTTTGATCCATATTGATCTGGATCATCAGAAGTCTTATAAAGCACGTATATCTTTTTTATTTTTCTTTGGTAAGAACTTTACCATTTAACATCTTTTTTATATGGAAAAATTTTAATATGGACGGGTCGTGTCCTTAGATATGAAACTAAGAGTCTGTTTGGTTACCCAATTCTCATTCTCCATTCTCCATCCATCAGCACGTAAAATATAAGTGTTAATTATAGTTCGTTTTTTGTTCAAAAATAAAAAAAATTGATTCATCCTATTTTAAATGGATGTTTAATTTGGTTTCCAAAAAAAAATTTCTTTTTTGAGTGAAAAATGAGTTTCAATTTAAAGGTTTATTTTATGAAATTTTATTGAATTAGATGACGACATCCAAATGGATGTTGTATCCAAACAGACCCTAATGATTGGAATTGAATCAAATGATAAAAATATTTCACAAGTTCATATGCTCTGCACTTATTTCATTTTTTTGGTCTCACGTTTAATTATATGGTTGGTAGATTAAGATCCTAACCAACTCAATCAACAATAATTTTTGTTTTATTTTTACAATTAATAATATGTATTGTTTGTAGTAAAATTCTTCTCAAATAATTTCACAACGGATCATTCACATATTAATTTTATATATTCATATTTCACAAACAATTTATATATATATATATATATATAGTAATGTTATAGGGTGATATAGAGCATACCTTATGAAATGCTCATGTTAAGTATCTAATAGTAAAAGTTAACGGTCAACCGTCTTTTAAAAAAAAAAATTATTGAATAAAAATATTTTTATAAATTTATTTTATAAACTAAACCCTCACTGTTAAAAAAAAGTTAATATTCAATAAATCAAATTTTTTCTTGTTAAAAAAAAATTAATTTTGACTATTAGAAACATAACAGGAACACTTTATAAGACATGTTCTGTAGCACTCAATAACATTTTATTGTATATTTATATATATATATATATATATATACAAAATTATATTTGACATATCTATAATTTTTAAATATTTTATATGTATATGAACTTTATATCCTAATTATTTTATTTAATTAAACCAAAAATTTAAGTTGTAATAATATGAAAAATAAGTAGAGGCGTTAAGGTTAGAAATAAAATATATTATAGATTAAAAAAATAACTAAAAATTTTTATAACACAAAAATAAAATAAAAGATGAAAAACCAAAAATATCACTCTTCCATATTATATGATAAATTTTTATTTTATTGATGTGAAATCACTATTTACGATCAAAATCTTGATATTTTTTATGTAACTTAACGATTCAGTATCAATAATAACTCAACACACACACACACACATATATATATATATATATATATGGAATTTGTCATTATCTAAATTCTAATAATCATTAAATAGTTTTGAAATATACAATTTAAAAATGCGTTTCAAATAAAAATAATATTACATACTCCCTCACAATGCCCAAGCATTTTATTTAGCTACAAATAAATATATGTACAATGAATTATATATGGATTAATGGCAAAAATCACCATTGTGTCTTTATTGAGTTTAAAAGATTGGTGGATTTATTACAAATAAAATAGTTAGAAATTTAAAGACAAAAAAAGAGTATATAATAAATAACTGCTAAATATGATATTTTAATTATCGAGAAAATTTTAAAATTTTAATAAATCTTAGAATGGGCACGGTATTTTGTAATGTTATCAAATGACGCAAGATAACATTAATCATGCCATATTATTCATCCAGAAAACTATGTCATGGATGGATATATGAACCTCATCCTTGTGCCACTATATTATAGTACTTCAAAACTTTTTTATAATATCAAGTATCAAAGTTTTTTGAATATTCAGTGTGTGCGGTGACGATCATGCAAATCATACGTCTCAACAATTAGAAAATAATTTGAATTTTAGGATAAAGATTTCAAAGAAAATATTTTTTGAGAAATTTTGAATTAAAATAAGTGAGAATCCTTTTTTAAAAAAAAATTCCAAATTTGATAGATACATTATTTCAATTGAGGGAAATGGTTGCATTTTATCCAGAAGTCACATTTCGATCATCAATTACTGTTTGGGTCCCGCATAACTACACCTCACCTCCATTGAAAATGGTTCCAAATTATACACTTTTTTAAAGGTTTGCAATTCGGGAT
>JAWZTD010000001.1:4441431-4459833 GCA_035221335.1 Echites panduratus | reverse complement strand
TAATATTTTTGTTAATGCATATCCAAGAAAACATTAAAGAAAAAATAAGACATTATATAATACTTCCTTCATTATTGTTTATAAGGTATTTGGACTAAACTTTTTTTGTTATTAAATATAAATCTTGTTAATTTATTAAATATTTTACTTTTTTTTATTACATTCTATCTATGCTTTTTTCATTAATCAATTTGTAAATTTGATTAAAATCATAAATTAATACATTTTAAGAAAAAATGATTTTATTTTTTAAAAAATGACGACTAATTTATACATAACAACGGACGGAGTAATTATAAAATGAGAGTATGAGCTCAAATCAGAGCAGAAGAAATTCATTTCTTAACCTTTTTTTTTTTTTTTTGAATCATCGGACAGATTGTCAACGGAAATTCATATTTCCCGAGACCAGAAAATAAATTGGTAGGAACAAATTAATAATTTAAAATGAGAAACAAATTACCCACATTTAAAATGTAGGCGGGCGCAACCGCAAGGAAGGAAGGATGCAAGACGGAAAGAAAAGGAGCACATTTTAGTGCAATGAAAGTCAGGAACGGAACAGAACAGAGCTTTTCTTCCTTATTGCTGTTTGTTTTCTAGCGGTGCGCGTACATTGATGATGCAAGCCAAGCTAACACGCTGGTTCCTCGTTTCTTGCAATGTGCCTAGTTGCATCCCACAACTTTTCAACTCCCACCAACTGTAATTTAGCAACAAAGGAAGAGACTTTTTCATCGGTTGATATTTACGTAGAATTGGTTCCTATACTTCCGCATTATTGGATTTCCTTTCCAACTATCGCCGGATACTTTACGTTCTTGTGAAGCTTTCTCAATTAGTTGTCATTCTGATCTTAATTGTGGTCTCCACTCTGTAGATTCTCAAAATTCTCTCTTCAGCCAGTTTATTCTTGAATTTTCAGGGTCTTAAAGTAGGCTCAGTTCTTGGTTCTTTTGATCTTTAATTCTTGCCTTTCCTTTTGTTTCTCTTTTTGCCAAACTTCCTTCGATATTCTGGGTTTGATTTACTTCTATTTTGAAAAGTTCAAAGTCTTTTTCCCTGGGATACAAATACCTGCCTTTTCTTCTATAAAAATCTCTTACATAAGGATTGGATTCCTTGATCTTTTCATACTTGAAAAACTTCAGCCTTAGTAAATTCCTTTTCTTTTTCTTTCTTCCCACAGAAGTCCCAATCCCCTCTTTTACTCCCAGAAATTCCCGCAGAATTTGGTCTTACATATTTAACTTCTTTACTTCTTAGGAATCTTGGATTTTTCTTGAAATGGAAGAGAAAATGGCAAAAACGACAGTGAGGTTTACTTTAGGAAAGCAGTCCTCGCTTGCCCCTGAGCGGTTGGAGGATGAGTTGAAGGAGGCAGAAGGTGAAGAGGCGAATTGGTCCACAGATGACATTGAACCTCAAGTGAAGCTCATGTACTTGGCAAATGAGGGGGATTTGGACGGTATCAAAGAGCTCTTTGACTACGGTATTGACGTTAATTTCAAGGATATTGATGATCGGACAGCTTTGCATATAGCTGCCTGCCAAGGGTTTAGTGACGTTGTCAAATTGTTGCTAGAAAATGGGGCCGAAGCTGACTCAAAAGATCGATGGGGAAGCACGGTATATAATTGGAAATCTTACTCTTAGTTTCTTCTCATTCTTTTCCCTTTTTACTATTTTGAGTGCATATTAGGGGTTTTTTTTTTTTCCGCATCATTTCTATAGAATATGTGAAATGTCTTTTTTTTAAGTTTGTAGAGATACAAAATTTTCTTGTATCTATTACATTTGATTGGAAAGTTAGTTCATGGGATATCTGCATATTGTTAGTTAATTTAATCCATTGGTAGCTAAAATTGTATGAAATCGTAGGATAAAAAAATAGAGCAGCCTTTGCTTTGCTCTTTATTTTTTGAAAATTGATTAGCCAGTTGGTTTTCCAATTCTAGACTCAGACAGAAAAGTATTTTCATTAAACATGTCTAATGGCTCTGAAGAACTAAACCTCCGTCTTTTAATGATACATTTCTGGCTTGATATGATATTGTTAGTGTTGTTTTCGTCGAAAAGGAAGGAAACCAAAAAAAAGCAATAAGTCCAATTGCAAATGGGAAATAATGAATCCTACAAATAGATTATATGCAAATTTTGATTTTTTTATGAAGCTTAACTTTTTAGCTAATGAATGATGGTGTTTTGTGCCATCTATGGTAATGAAGGATCATTTATTTGCTTTTTAAGTTTTTCTTTTAATCTTCATTTTCACTCTTGAGGAGGGTTTTCTGCATTACTGTCAATACCTGTGTAACGAATTCAAATTTTCTTGACAGTTCATATGTGGTGTAGGGAATTGAGTTATGAAGGGTAAAAAGAGTTGTGAAAGAACCAGACTTAGATATTACATATGTACAATAATTACGAGATATGTGGATTTACACACCTGTTCTTTTTTCCTCCCCTGTGTGCTTGTGATCTGTGCCAAATTGATTTCTATTTTTGATTCGCTATTTAGCTTCTCTTTGCTGTGGTGCATGTTCTTTAATACATGGGTTCTTGCTTGAATAGCCTCTTGCAGATGCAATTCACTATAAAAATCATGATGTTATCAAGCTGTTGGAGAAGCATGGTGCAAAGCCTTTGGTATTTTCCTTCTAAACCCATATATTAGTTGAGAGAGGAAGGAAGACTCTTCTCGCACTTTTAATATCTGTGCTGATCCTTTTCTAAATCATTTTCTGCTTATCCTTAGATGGCTCCCATGCATGTAAAAAATTCCCGTGAAGTTCCAGAATATGAGATTGACCCTAATGAGCTTGATTTCACTGGTAGCGTTAAGATAGCCAAGGTAATACAAGTATCTTTGGCACTGTATTGTATTGGACAATTTCATGCATTCACTCGAATGCCACAACTAATTTTTTGTTACTCCCTGGATTTATAACTAAAAACCATTTCTTTACTTAATTTTCCCTTGTTCTATGTCCGCTCTGTAACATTTTGGACTTTCTTGTCACCTACTTGTTTCTTAATGGTGATGCCATTGCTTTTCCTTCTTAATGGAGTTAGCATCTTAAAGTTGGGTAGTCAACTCCTAAAGAAGAGTGAGGGATTGGAATACATCGCTTCCTATTGATATGATTGGAAGCTTTGTTGTAGGTCTTGGAACTTCTGATATGAATTTTGGATATGAATCCTAAGATGTTATTAGCTCTACAATATCAATTTTCTCAATTGGTTCTCAGGGTCAATCTGAAACATAGACAATGAGTCATTAAAATGATGTCCCTGAAATCTAAGAAAGGCTTCTTTGACTCTTAAAGAATTGCTCCATTAACAGATGCATGAATTTGGAGGTAGATGGTTTTATCAATTTGTAACAACTTGAAATTCTTGGACTTTTTGAATGTGTGACATTGACACCTTGATGGGAGTCTGTTGCTTTTCTATACTGATTTGTTCATAAAGTTAATCAAGGGAGTTGGTAAAATCAAGTACTTTTTAAGGAATACCAATCCGAGGGCCTTCGTAATTATTGATGTCCTTGAAAAACAAGAAAAGAACCAGCAGGGGTTGGGTTGCCATTCTATTTATTCAATAAGTTGGAACTTGAGTTATTTATACCTAACAATTTTAGCTTAAGTACTTCATATTCACTCACTCATCTGTTCATAATGAAAAATCTGTTAGGGAACATATCAACTAGCCTCATGGGGTGGAATACAAGTAGCCGTGAAGAAGTTTGAAGAGGAAGTCTTCTCTGATGAGGATAAAGTGTGAGTTATCTTGTATTTATGTTCTTTCTTTTTCCTACATATTTTACCCTCATGTATTAATCTGCACTCCCATGTTAAATCTTTTGACATTCATGTAGGAGGGCATTTAGAGATGAGCTTGCATTGCTTCAAACAATAAGACATCCAAATGTTGTCCAATTTCTTGGTGCAGTGACCCAAAGTAGTCCAATGATGATAGTGATGGAATATCTACCAAAGGTCCTTGCCACTCCTGGCATACCGTGAACACCTTCTGAAGATTTTCACATTTTTGGTTTTAAGATTTATATGCCCTTGCATCCTTTTCCTGCTATTTCTTTACTAATTTTTCATCTTGCTGAAGTCCTTGCTTTTTGAGATTTTTCATTTCGAGTTCTTTTGTCGAAATGAGAGAGTGGAATCCCTATGCTTGTGGAAGTAGCCTTATATCTGTCTTTTACATGCAAAACGCAATGATAGGAGCAGAGCTCTTCCTGATTGTTAATAACCCATCATCATCATTATACCCTTTCAGAAATATCTTTAAAGTTTTGTACAGAGACTTGTTCTTTTGCTTCATTTGTCAATAAAAGTAGTATTGCGGGTAATTTATTTGCTGATTTTAGCCGAATAGTCAGCTAGGTAAAAGACTAATTATCTTGAACCTTATCCTTTTCGCAAGAGTTTGATGGATTTGATTTGTATAGAAATGTGTTTGTCAACACTAACTACTAAATACGTTCTGCTTCAACCTTTTTGTGATGGGTTTTTGAAAAGATAGTGTGTATAAATATATATATATGTTATTGTTGGTTCAATATTACTCAAAAAATGTGAATACTTCCAGAGCACTATATTGGTCATTTGGTTCTTGAATTTTTGGAGTAATGTCATGTTATAATCTACCTTTGCTTAGAGTGAAAGAGGGCAACCTTTATTTGAACTCTAATTCTGTAATGGTGTCTGCTTTCACTAGTACGTCAAATTTTCTCTCATTGGGTTCATATTTTATTAGAAGTAGAAGATGAGCTACTGAAGCATCATATATGAAAATGATAAAATGATAGTGCAAAAGTCAAGAATGTATTATGTGGAGTTTATCTGAAGTAAGAACATGACATTTTTTGAAGATCTGTTTAATTGTTTTGAACCATTTCAAAGTCCATTTATCTTATACAGTTTAAATTCTTATATTTGCCTGTTTTAGAAATAGAATATAACAGTCCTGTGTCTTTTGGTTTTGGCATATTTGGCCACACAAATGTAGTATTTTATTAGCCAGGTGGGTGCCCTGATTTTCATGCTGAAAAGTCATGAGCAGTGCAATCATGAACATTTTTCTTACTTTCTATTGTTTTTATAATGGAACACATGAAATTTTTTTGTCGTCATTGTCATGGATTACACCTTAGTTTCTTCTTTAGTCCAGACTGTATGTTGTGCATCTAATTTTTGTGGAAGAAGATTAAAGAAAACACTTGAATTTTCACATGTTCATTTTACTAGCAGGAAAAACTGTTCACTGTGACATTCTTTTGTCTTTCTTTGCCAGTGCATTTCCTCTAGCATTTCGTTTTGTTTTATTTTGAGTTCAGCTCTAGCTATCCATTAATTAGATTTCTTGGGAAAACTCATTGAAACTTTATTCCTTTTCATTTTACCCATTCCATTTTTCTATTTATTGAACCTTATGGTTAAAGTAAAATCATATCTTTGATGCCTTTTGGCTATAAACTGTTGCCTTGCAGTCAAAGTACTGTTTACTTATTGCTTTGTTAATATTTTTTACTTTGGGACAACATCATTATTATTTGTATCTGTTTAAATAAGCTTTAAAGAAGAGTAGATTTTTTTATGCATGGTACTGTATTTGATACTTTGTTTGAACATATGTCAGGGTGATTTCCGTGTGTTCTTGGATAGAAAGGGTCCCCTTAAACCATTATCGGCTCTCAAGTTTGCTTTAGATATTGCAAGGTCTGTAATTTACTCTTGTTTCCTGAAAATAAATGTTATTATGCAGTATACTGTTTTGTCATTGATGTATTGTGCTAGAGATTAATTTGTATGGCTTTTCGTCAGACAGTAAACCAGGAAAAGGTTATGTATGCTTGAATATTTCAGATATATGTGGTATATGGTACTACATATTCCTGGAGTTCAAAATTATGGTTATCTTTCCCATTTTCTTTTCTTCTTTTGCTTCCTATCCCTTCATTAGGAGGAGTGTTGTAAGTCATATGCTGTATATCTGATACCCTCGGTAGAGAGGTGATAATGATTTGTTCACAGCAACTGGCAATGAATGGGAGACAATACAATCATTATTCATGCCACCATAAGGTTCATCCAAGAATATCTGAAAGCACAAACTGAGCTTTCCTGAATTGGAAGAGGGGGGTTGGGGGGAGGGGGGGGGGATATTCTCCTTGCATTCAGCACTGTTTCTTGCCTTAGTTATCTGTCTTCTTTAGAAAATGTTCTGGGTAGTTGGAGGTGTTTTGCTTCACTGAAACCCGGCTTTAGAAGGAAACTTGCAACGAAATACTTATGACTATTGATTGCTCTGTTCTTATAACTGGATATGAGGAGTTCTCAGATTTTCTTTGTTATTGCAGAGGGATGAATTATTTACATGAAAATAAGCCAGGACCAATAATTCACCGTGATTTAGAACCTTCGTAAGTTTTTCTCTTGCTCCTTGAATTCTTTCTTTTAAACTTCTCACCTGCATACACAACTTTGCAGCAATCATCACGAGTGTATTCTGTGTTTGTTTGTTTGGTTTCATGTCTTTTTTTTTTTAATTTTTATTTAATCTAGATTCTTCTTTGTAACATAACAGTAATATCTTGCGAGATGATTCTGGACATCTGAAGGTCGCAGACTTTGGAGTTAGCAAGTTACTGAAGTTTGCCAAGAGGGTAAAAGAAGATAGACCTCTATCCTGCCAAGATTCTTCCTGTGAGTATGCTTAGTAGGCAATTTGATGGAAGCAATTTTTATTGTTTCTAACTATAGTTTCTTGAAGTTGGGCAATAATATTAATTTTCTTTTTTTTCCTCATTAATGTTCTAAAAGAGTCTCACTTTCCCAAAAAGAGAAATCACTTGGAGCATGCATTTCCAACTAGTGTTACTTATTGTTATTCATTTTTTTTAACCAGCATGAAGATTTTATTTTACCCTTTTTTTATTCATTGTACAGGTCGATATATTGCTCCTGAAGTTTTCAGAAATGAGGAATATGATACCAAAGTAGATGTGTTTTCATTTGCTTTGATCCTGCAGGAGGTAAACTCCAAATGATCTTTCAAGTAAATTCTTTTGAGAAGGCTAGTCTACTCATCGAGCTCAACTTTCTATTACCTCTGTAATAGAAATACCTAAATTTATGAAAGTGGTTTAAACCTTGCAGTTTATCTTCCCTTCATTTGTCATAGTGTTCTTAAATATTTTTAAAATTCTTTACAGAATAAGGATAATAATGTTAAATTTAGAAACAAAAGGGGCTAAATTAACAGACTCGAGTTTAGGATTGAGATTATTAATATCAGGTATTATGGTACAATTAGCTTTGATAATGAGATGATTGAACTAATCTTGTTAAGGTTTTGATGAGTTCATCTTTATTTTGGTTGCTATGTAAATAGACTGTATGTAGTCTTGTGCTGGTAAAGTCCCATTTGCAAGTGTTAAATGAGTGGTTTCTTCAAAATACCTGTTATTTAAAGAGAAGCATGGCAGGGTTTTTGTCAGTCCAAATGATAATTCTGAGAAATTCCAAGTCAGATAAATGAGTAGTGCAGTATTATTGCACATGGAAATTAAGATAATTTTCTTAAATGCAAGCTTTCAAAGTAGCGAAATAGATTTAGCACAAAAGAAAGATTTCTTGATGCTATTGAACTGTCTCAGAAATTCATTATTTTCCTTTCATTTGGTTACACTGGGCCTCTATATTCTGATTTGTAGATGTTTCAATTGTATTTTGATATCTTAAAATTATATGGCATGGTGATATAGATGTTTTTCTATAAATGTTTAAGCTCCGAGCTGCCAATTGTTCTATTATTTGAGGATGAAGAACTTGGTTTCTTAACTTGTAGAATCTGTAATGATTAATAATCATTAGTTCATTTTACTCATGAAGGATGTAGTTCCTGGACAACTTCTTGAGTCATAGATATTTGATCTTTTTGATGTCCTCTACAACAGATGATTGAAGGCCACCAACCATTTTCTGCAAAGCAAGATGCTGAAGTTGCCAAATCTTATTCCGACAAAGTGCGCCCTCCTTTTAGAGCACCTGCCAAATTTTATGCCCATGGACTCAAAGAGTATGTGCCCTATGTTTCTTAGTACTTTTTCTTCATTCCAAACAAAAACTCTTCTAATTTATCCTGGGGATTGGTTTTGTTCTATTCATTCGAGTTCTATTTGAGCTCGCATTTTTTAGCCTTTATTCCTATTTAATTGGTATTTGTGACATAAACTGCTACAAATACTTATTTCTTTATTTATTTTTTATTTGTTAACTGTGAAATTTAAAACTTATATTTCTAGAATAGGTATGTACATGGTTCGCAGAAAGGTCTTTCATTCATCTGATGCAAGGGGGAGGGAATGATGACTCCTGCGATACATGATCCTCGGTTTTCCATAATTAAAATTTTCAGCATGGCTAATTTCGTTTCTTTTGAAATAGACCACTTCAATGGATAAGGTGTTATTTTCATGCATTATTCTTCTAGGGCCTGGTTCTACTTCTGATTTTCCAACCACTAGCTAGCTCTTGAACTAGGATTGACCATGGAAAGCTAATCCAGTTCTGAAAGATCTTGACAGTTAAACTTCCTCTCAATTTTTCGAGCTTTCCCTCCAGGATTGTAAAGTTCCTGACTTGGCATCTTTAGTCCATATCTAAATTGGTCTTTGCTGAAGAACCAGTGGTCTGATATAGTATTTGTTAAGAATAATATTTGGCGCTTCACCATAAACCAAAGAAGGTGGTGGTTTAGCTGTCCCCTTTAGAATTTATTAATAATTTGAGTAATGTAGGAGGTTCTATGAGAATGAAAGATACTAATCAGAATCTTTTTTGAGCTGGTCTTCTTAGAAAAAGGATATTCATCAGGCTGCTCACTGAAGATGTTCTTTCAAAATTATGGTTTCAATCATTCTAGTAATGAATGGTATCCTATCTTGGACTGTCTATCTATTTAGAAATCTAATGCAATCATCATCACCGTCTTTCTACAGGTTGATCCAGGAGTGTTGGGATGAGAATCCAGCTAAGAGGCCAACATTTAAGCAAATAATACCTAAACTCGAGCACATCTACAATAAATTTGGCCACCGAAGGCACTGGAAGGTCACTTTCTCTCTACTCTGTTGTCGTGATGTATATTTATAAGTGCTGCTTGATGCTGGTGGTTCAGTAAGATGGATTCCATAGGCACCTCCCGTTAAATTTACCACGGAGCAGAAAGAAAATATCCAAGTTTTTCCATCTTGAACCCTTATGAAACTCAGTTATGAAACATACATAGTAAGGTAATTGGACAAGTGGCTAGATCACTCTAAAGACGTTTGGTGGCATTGAACTTTTTATGGGTATTCGAATGTGCGTTTGTGTTTGTTACTTTGTTTTTGCAAGAATATCAGGCGCTTTTTTGAATTTCTACCCTAAAGAGATCTATTTGCAGTTGATTTCTGATCATTCATTTCCCTGGATAGAGCTTCTCACTGATGTTGGGTGCCTCTTTGTACAGGTTAGGCCACCACTAAGATGCTTTCAGAATCTGGAGGCGATGCTGAAGAAAGATAATTCCAATTTGAGTGGCCGATCCGGTTCGTCTCGATCTACCCGCTAACATTTAGATTCCTGAGAATATGCAAATTTTTGTCTTGCTCTGGCATCCTATCTCCCTTAGTATTTTTGAGCTGTTTATTGGAATTCTTCTCTTTATGTACAATGTAAGATAAAATTGATCTATGCTTGTACAAATCTTGTAAAATTTCTTTAACTCAATGGAATTTTAAGTTTAATATATATATGGTGTAGCAGTTTTATGGGGGCATTTATGACATTTTTACCAAAAAGTAAATGCAGATATTTGGGGTCGGTCGGTCACTCACTTAAAACACAAATAATTGTTTGAGACTTTCCATTAATTAGGGCATCTAAATTAAACTTGATTTTACTTTACTAATTCTTTTTTGGTACATGTGAAAGTACAGCATTGGATCCTCCATAATTAATGTTGGCTTTGAGTAGATAAAATAGAAGAACTGGCACTTTCCATTTTTGATGGTCATGGCAGGGGCCATGATTGTTGATAGTCTGAGGAAGAAATTATGAGTGCAGTTGTTAATTCTTCTCCTCATCGACGGAGAAGTTGAGCTTAAACTTGCTCTCCCTGATGATTTTTCTTTTCAGTACGTGATACTACTAAAGAAGCGTGTTTCAGTTTCAGTTTCAAAAAAGGGCCGTGAACCTTTTCTTGTCAAACCTATTTTCCTAAGACCCGTTTGTTATCCGCACCTTTCATTTCATTAATGCAGATTTTATTACATATCATATCATGTGACCGTGAAATTTAAGGTTGTTTAGACTAACTACCTACCTATTGAATCACGTCACGTCACCTTTGAATCATTTGCATTTCATTTATCTTTATTTATAAGTTATTTATAGTGATTTTGTTAAATATTAAAAAATATATATATTTTAAAAAATGTCAATATGAAAAATAACATTAAGAAAAGAAAAAATTTTATATAAAAAAAGAAATATTGAAAAAAAAGGAATAAAATATTTATTAAATTATTAATAATAATTTATAATTAGAAATTAAGAAAAATAAAACTTATAAATAGAAACCATCCCAGCCAAGCTTTTTGGGGATGATGCAGCAGCCACCTCTAATGAGGATCTTCCATCGAGAATCAACAGTAATATTCTATTACTATACTTGTAAAAATAAGATTGTAAAAATAAATATAATTCTTTCATTTATATAAAACAAAATTTAAAACATAGTACTAGAAATTTGCGACCAATTCAAATAAATATTTATCTTTATTATTATACTTTGAACTCAAAATCTCTTAAGAATACGATCCCAAATGTTTTTACATGAATAAATAAGATAATAATCAGAGTCTTTTGCAACCAAATGGATTGAAACAAATGTTAAGTTGTTTGTTTGCTTATACAATTTAACTTCTAAATTTTAATTTATAAAATAAGTTCGTAAAAATAAATATAATTCTTTTATTTATATAAAACAAAATTTATAACATAGTAAAAGAAATTTGCGGCCAATTCAAATAAACATTAATGCCAAATTGGCCCTTTTTATCTGACCAGTTTTTTAACTTAAAAAAAAAACACACACACACACTAACAGAAACACAAACACAAACACAAACGTGGCTTCAAGTCAGGGGGAAAAACAAAGGAAAAGGAAATTCAAAATCAACTTTCCGAGATGGGAGTAAGTTCTTTCTATGTGACCAACTTTACTTGGTGCTTTTGGGGAAGAGAGATAAAAAACTAAAAATAAATAAGAAAAGAAAGTTAAGTTGAAAAGCATCATCAACCCTATGTACTACGTGGTTTTCCGAATGCATAGGGAAACGGAGAGAAAGTGACAGCTTGGGTTGATTGATTGAGAAAACCTTTATCGTATTCAACCATTCATCACTTTGCTAAACTTAGTAAGATTTTTTGGCCTTTAATCTGAAATACTCGTTGATCACGAAAATTTTCACGAAATAGGATAGATTTATTAAAATCCAGTCAGACCCCAGTAAGTTAGATTAAATTAGAGAATACAAGTCCATAGAAATTAGATGGTATTATCCGTAAGATCAATCGATTAATACTCAACAAGGATATTGGCATCACTCATATCTATAGGGAAGGGAACTTAGTGGCAGATGCATTGGTGAATTACTCATGCGATTCAGTAAGTTCTTTTAACTGGTCCCATTATAAAGACATCCCTCCAAGAATTAGAGGACTTTACACAACTGACTCTATGGACATTCCTACTATTCATATCAACTAGTATATCAGTCTATATTGTAATAAGAGATTCACAATCTCTTTCAATGTACTTTGATCCACCTAGAATAATAAACGTACTTTGATCCACCTAGAATAATAAACAGGTAGGGGTCCAGCCAAACCCCCAGTCGGGATGACGGCTTCAAAAAAAAAAATTAAAGCCAAAAATATAATACTTGATTATACGTATATATAGAAATATACATTTATATATATATATATATATATAAATTGTGAGGAATGACTTCATTGTATAAACTATATATATATATATATATATATAAAAGGTCTATTTTTAAACTTTAATCAAATAAGTTTATTTTGACATGTTCTTTAGCGCAATTGTCCTTTCATCTTTATTTAATATTAACAACTCATATGTTAAAAACTAAAAAACTCAAACTTTAACAAAGGTTTAATTAACAATGTGGCTTGAAGTTGTCACTTTTTCCTCAGCTTGACCATTAAATTTTGAAACTAGTTAATTCAATAATTATATTTTATCTTTTTAAATAATTTAGCCATTATACTTTGTATTTTGGAAAATTAAGTCATTTTATGGTGGTTTAATAAAATAATAGTCACGAACGTAATCAATCTTCAGCGATAATGTCACAAGGCTTTTCATATCATAAAAAATTTTCATATTGATTGAGAGAATATTTGATAATTTTTTCTTTTATCTGAATTTTTATTCACACATAATTTGAACGTACACAGAGTAAAATTTTACAATAAATTTAACAAATAGAGAAAATTTAGTGATGTGCCAAGCCACATGATATAATTGATGAAGATTGATTATATTTGTGACCGTTATTCTATTGAATAACCATACAGTAGTTAAAATGTCATAAAATACAAAATATAATGATTAAATTGACTGGTTTTATAATTCAATGACCGAAAAAAGGTGACAACTTAAAAAAAAAACTCTATAGGCAATTCCATAAAAATAAAATAAATAATGACACTAGATTTGTTTAAATTAAACAAATAATTTCTTATCACTTAATATATAAAATTTGTTTCGGTCAAAAGATAATTTAAAATAAAATAATATTGTCATGTTTTTTTGGAAACAAACGAGGAAAATTATAATAGAGAATTTCCTTATAGAAAACTTAAATATAAATAAATAAATAAAATTTAATATTTATAAAAACAAATTATACTTTTCGAAATTATTTACTTTAATTTATCATTTAATATTTAGATTTTTAATTATTTTTAATTATCCTCACAATTTATTGAATTTGTTATTATTTTATTTTCACATCTATCTGTTTTGACATAATAATTAACATTATTTTTTTTATTAAACAGTTCCATTTTTGCCACTTTTCACAATTTTAAACTTATACCCTTTAGTATTTTTATATAGAAGATATAGATAGATTATGTAGTGAAAAAAATAATAATAAAATTCATTTCACAAATTTACCATAAAGTGTTTTTGCCACATAACAAAATTATCCAATATGTATTTTTATCTAATTTTCTCATTCTCTACAATAAATTTCATTTACACTTATAAATTTAATTTTAGTTTTCCATCCTTCTTCTTATTATAACTATTAATTCCTACCCAAACGGAGAGTACCATTAATTTGACTGACATTCAAATGATTTTAGAAAATTAAGGGTCTTGTGGACGGACCTGAGAAATTGCAACAGCTTTTATTGAAGCTTAAAAAAATAAAAACAGCTTTTATTGAAGGCCTAACTAACATCAAAATAAATGGTCATAGTTTATAATTGGATTTTTTTTTTCTTGGAGAGTTTCAAGAAATTATAGATTCGGTATCCCACTATTTTCGTTTCACAACATAAATTAAGAATACTTATATAGAATAGTGTGATTTTTTGAAGTCCCTTTAGATATATAAATATATATATAAACTACAATTCTCTTTTCAGAGTAAGTAGTATTAAATAGAAGATATGAGTGAACAAATATCATAATTATGTATAAATAATTATAAAATGATTGATATTGCTAGACAAATAAATTTACTATTACCACTTACTTGTGTCAGAAAACATGATTAATTAACTCAACTTTGAAAACAATTAATTCTTATATGAGATTCAATATATTTAATAAATTAATAGAAATGACAAGAGAGTAATAAATTTATATAGGAGGCTGTTAATGAGATTTATTATAAAAATATATTTATTTTTAGAAATGAAACTCTCAATTCTAAACAAACCAAAATAGAAATAGATACATTCAATTCCAAATGAAGAGAATAATTAATTGAATTCACATGTATATTGAGACATTAGTCTTTATATATTTTTAAGAATCTGTATAATAGAACAAATTCATTTAGGTAAAAAAAAAATGTGGTATAAAATAAAAACAAACGAGAAAAATGTATTCCTCTAGGCTCTATCTATATATCCCATAATATAGTAGTTGACTGTCATTTTTTTTTTCTTATCCTATAATATAAAGTTATTTTATAATTATCAATGATTATTTATTATGTTTGTTCTAATAATGTTACGCTCAATTTAAAATCCTCTTATATTTATTGTAAAAAATTTAGTTATAAAGAAATAAAAAATATTATAAACATAATAAATAAATTTAAATCTTTTTAATTTATGTGAAATATTACCTAACTATTTATATTGTTTGATAGACAGACAAATGATAAAAATCTTAATTAAGAAAAAAAATAGAGTAATTAGAAACACAAGGGAGGGGTCTTAAAATAATATGATGAAAGTTGCATTGGTAAGAGTGGGCATTGGCTATTTATTGGATTAGGTTTTGCATTGAAACCCTAAAAAAAAGGTCAACATCAATTGGAGAAGGAGAAGCTGTTAAATAGAAAACATCAAGTTGCTTTGTGGTCCAAAGAAGAATATTGCCTGGCTTCTCATTAGGGCTTTGAGTTGGCGTCTCCATTATAAATGCAGTATATTTCCTTGTTAGTGAATGTGAACAAAGTTGAGCTTTGTAAAGGGCAATTATTGTCTTGTAACTTTTTCAAGTCTTTCCTCCAAGGCAATAATATGTACTTATAATATTGTAAATGGAAAGCAAGAACTTGATTGAATATCGATGAAGGTGTTAACTTTTAATTTTATACTTTCCCGTGTCTGAAATTGAATGTATTATTTTGACTTACATGAAGTTTAAGAAAATAACTTGATTTAGTTTATTTTTAAATTGTAATGTCAATTTTCTTAGTAAAATTTTATCTAATTTAGGAAATGAGACATTAATTTCCAAACCCTCAAAATGAAAAATGGGACGTTCAATTCTGGAAGGAAGGAGTATTTTCTAATAAAAAAAGAAAGTATTACACATTTAAAAATACACATTCAAAGTATTAATGTAAATTCCTATTTTAAATTAATTATTTTTAAGTTTTAGACCAAAATATATTTATGTTAAGAAAATAAAGACTTATATTTTATAATTTCTTGTGAATGTTTAAATTTGAGCAGAAACTATATGTTATTTTTATGTAAAATACCAAATTATATTCTATGGAATATGATGGTTATCAACTCCCTTGTTTCATACACCACAATCTGGGCAAGCAACCTCTCTCCTTAGGTCTTCAAAGTTTTTTTTCCCCTCACCCGCCCTCTCTGTATTCCTGAGAATCAACCGTACTGATTCCTCAGCTACCTTTGTCATGTTTTGAATTTGAGATCTATAGATCTCAAGTTTTAGCAGTAAACTAGTAAAACTTGATTAACATTGATGGATCCCGGTTTCCTAGAAATTCTGGTAATATGCAGTTTAACTCTAAGAAATTGATCATGATCCTCTGGTATATACTCTAGGCTGAATCAATTTGACAAACTATCTTCTTGTAATCAAATCTATTTGTACACACTGAAGCAACTCGTATAGTGAACTCTGCTCTCTATAGAATTCTTGAGCCTCTCCATTGCATTAAGAGATTAAAGTTACTTCCTCTATCAGAAATTGAATATTCCATTTTTAATTTTGAGTTGTTTGTAAGAATATTCCATTTTTCTAATTTAGTTAAACTTTATTTTAAAAAAAGTAACATTACAAAGTTAAAATTAACTAAGTTAATTTTTTTTCTTTTAAAATTGTTTATAAGTCAAGATGAGACATTTAATTTTAGGACAGATTGAGTATTATTTATATCATGCGGAGGAATTAGTATTAAAGGGGCCAAACCTCTGATCCTTTGGGACATTTTCTTAAGACGATTCGATTAGAGTTAAGAGAAAACTTGGATCAGCTATACAAAATAAGGCGTCTAACAAACACGTACATGTTCTGCTTGCTCATGAATGTCATATTACACAAAGTCATTTAATGGTTAGAAGTTGCTTCGTGAAATTTGTCACGCCTTGAATCTCATTTATAAAAGTTTGAGATTCCAAACTAAAACTTCATCATGTGACAAGATAAAATTTTTAAACTCTCTCAGAAGTCCAAAATTTTTTCGAATCAAGAGATATTGAGGGCCTGGTTGGGTGTTCCTTCTGAGACACTCAGTGGGTGGAGTGGCGAGTGCGAATCTCTGCCAACATCCTCTTGGATTGAGCTCAGAGCGCATCCACTGATAGAGGTTGTGGATTAAAAAAAGGGGCATGTTTGAATGAGTTTATAAAAAAAGTGCATTTTTAATATTTAATTTTTATAAAAAGTGCTCTTTTTTTTTCTTTAAGTTTAAGAGCATGTTTGACATAACTTTTTTATTTGTAAAAAGTTGCTTTTTGAAGTGAATGGAAAGCTCTGTTACACCAGCTTTTGATTTTTTATGCATTAATTCCTTTGTTATTTGGAAATCTAGTTTTTATTTTAATAGTTTTTTTATTTATTGTTTAGTCTAACTTTTATTTAAAATAAATACAAAATAGTTTAAAAGATAGAAAAAATGACCTCTAAGTTAACTTGTTTGAACGTTGTAGTTTATAAGTTCTTTTCAAAATTAAAATATGTTCGAATGAAAAAAATATGTTTTTGTACTTTTTGTTTTTGTTATAACCTTTTAAAGATTTAATAGAATGGTTATATTTCATAAATTATAATGCATTAATTTCTAATATTCAATATATTTAAGCAAAATTTAAAATATTTTTAAATAATTTATTAAATATTGAACCTGTTCATAAAATATCATGAACTAATAAATCAATGATAAAATAAATAAATAGCTTTCAATTTAATCTCAAAAAATATAAAAAGATTAATAAAATTGTTTGCATTTTTTATATTTATTCCTTTTGCAACTGTAAATTATGAAGACATGCATGAGTTAAACAAAATGAATTTTCAATATGTTCATAAGAAAAAAAAATCACAAGAAAAAAAAAAGAAAAAGTAGAAAAGAAGAAGAAAAAGAAAAAGAAAAAGAAAGACAAACCTAGCAATGGTAGACGGCGGTGGGCCCGTCGGAGTAGGGGTGGCTGTAAAAAAATTAATGTTTTTTCAAAAGAATAGAAAATCTGGGAAGAGAGAGAGAGAGGAAAAAAGCAGAAAAGAAGAAACATCAAAGAAGGAAAAAGGAAAAACAAAAGATAGAAAAATGTAACAAAGAAGTGAAAAAAAAAGATGTAAAAAATGGAGGAAAATAAGAGGAAAAAATCGACAAAGGTAATATGAAAATTTGGAGAATTAAAGTATATTTTTTTATAAGTTACTATTTGTAACGGTTAAGGACAAACTTTTTTTTTTTTATTTTTGTAAAACTGATTTGTCACAAGTTGCAACTTATAGTCAGAAATTACAACTTATATAAGACGGCCCAATATCAATATTCAATGCTTGGTGAGAAAATTTAAGTGAGAATTCCTTAAATAAAGTTCCGCTGTAGCAAAATGGTAAAAAAAAAAAACCCAACATTTTGTAATGTTGAGATATTTATCTATATAATGTTTGACACACAATATTTATCAAGAATATTTAAATTCAAGTAGGAGATTTATCATTCTACAAAACTTGAATTTAAATAATTGTTGAAGGAGTCGAAGATCAAGTATGCTGAAGGGCTATATATTCAACAACAACTAACAAGAACAAATGTACTCAAGTATCACAATTCGATATTAGTAAATTGCTCTTTCAAATTGGAAGTTCATTATTGTATTTCGAAATTTAGTTCTTTATGCTAAATCCATCAAATTCATCATCACCATTGTCCATCAATCAAATCCTTTAGGCGTAGGGGAGTTTTAATCAAATTGATATCAAGGTTCTTTCGAAAGAAGAATTATATTCTAGGTTGGGAGGATATCTTTGTAGGAGAGATTCCAAAATTGACAAATTTTAAGGGGGCTTGTAATTAAAGCTGTTGATTGAATCCACATTTTATTCAATTATGCATTTTAACTCACACTACAAACTTGTATCGGATCCATTAAGTTGGATGAGCACTCCCTAGAGTAAGCATAGTTGAACTGGTTAACAACCTCTTTTATTTCCGCTCTATTTACTTTCTGTTACAAGTTACAACCTTAAACCAAATAACAACATAAAAAAGAATTACAACATTAAAAGAGTCTAGTTAATAGTTTAAAAAATAAGTCAAATTTTGACATTTCTTTAACTTGTACT
>JAWZTD010000001.1:4399783-4414540 GCA_035221335.1 Echites panduratus | reverse complement strand
TTTTTTTTATCACATTATTTATTTGTTTAATAAAGTACATGCATTAACAAAATGACAGAAGGTATTTTCATACTTATCAAATATAAAAAAGGGTAAGCCAAAATATTACACGTAAGACGAAAAAATATATTATAGAAAAAATTTTATAGGCACTATAGAGTACATTCATATACATTTTCTTAAAGATTAACTTTTTATTAACAATGTAAATACATACATATATACATTTTATAACATTACTAATTTAAAAAAAATATATAAATAAACCTTTAGACACTTGATCTAATTTTTTTTTCTTTCTAGCAAAAAAACAATTTGACTTAAACTATATATTATATATATATATATATTTATATAGATATATATATGGTAAACTTTTTGTTGTGTATATTCATATGGTAGTGCAATGGACCATTAATTGAACCTGTAAATATACCAATGAACTCATAATACGCTGAACTCCAATGCCTATCATATTCAATTCTTTATCTATAAAAATAAATAAGTATAGACATTTAATTTCGAATTAAAGAATATATATATATATTTATTTATGCACACTAACTAATTTATTTATCAATTTGTAGTTAAATTTTAAGTAACTTTAAGAAGAGAATCCCGTATGTTATAAAATAAAAATAGTAACATCTAATTAGGAATATATAAACTTTTAATATTATGATAGTCACATGAATTAAAAGAAAAAATGGAAATATAGTTATAAGAACTTTTATATTAAGTCATTATTATGCCTTTTACTTCTATAAATGTATTTACTCTTTATCTTTTTATTCATAATTATAATAGGAGTTCTTTATAGTAAATAGAGTAAATGTAGGAGAGGATTAAATAAAATATATTATTTAAATATATATTTTTTTGAAATTGGATGTTTATATTTTTATTTTTAATTATTTGGGATTGGATGTACAAATCATCATCATCATTATTCTTATTATTATTATTATTATTATTATTATTATTATTATTAGATTTTTAATATAAAATTTCATTAGCAATCTTTATGGAAGAAAATATATTTATTTATTCAAAAATACTAATTAAATTAATGACAATAAATTAATAAATTTATGCAAGTAAAATGGATTTATAAATTTTCTATCCCTTAAATTTGTTCTGAGAGAGTTTAAAATTTGAGGTAGGGTGTGGAGTATATATTATATAAATATATATTTATTTGAAATCGTATCTACGTCACTGCCAACTAAACAACACTCCAGCCTTACCAGCATCTGCATGCTGAAAAGCAGTTTTATCACAATCTTAACAATCTGTGAACTCCTTCTCTCAATATTCATCGGTGAGTTGTAACTTTCTATGCCTCTTTTTTCCTCATTAATACTGGTTTTGGTTTTGACAGATAAATCTTTGACGGCATATAGAGATTTTTTCCCCCATATTTTGTGACCACATCCACCTTAAAAATGTCCTTATTTACACAACTTGCTCTCGTCTCTATATGACTGTCCTTTCAGTTTGGGAACTTCAGAACAAAATTTGGGATTGTCTTGGAATTCGTTGATGATGAGTCTGGGATCGCCTAAAGAGAAAGTCATTCCGGAACAACAATTGGTAAGTTCTTTTCTTTTTTGTTGGGTTTCTTGACTATATTCCGAATTTCGTAGAATTTTTGAGTTTGAACGAGTTTTGGGAATGTGGATAAGGGATTTTAAGAAATTCTTGGATTTTTGTACTTCTGAAGATTGCCTATTTTTTTTTAATATTTATTTTTATGATCCATCGTCATGGCCATATGATAGTTTAAACTCCCGGATATAGCATAACTAAATGTATTTTTATGTCTTACATTGAGAATTGAAGCAGGTTTCCTTGGTGTATCTATCTGTCTATTATTTTGCTTCATTTTTGCTAATTCATTTAGAAGAATTTGAAAATATATTTATATATATATTCGGGATTTTTAGAATTTAAAAATATTACCCACATAGATAATGTGATCATACAGAAACCTTCCATGCCAATTGCAGACTAAAACCATAAAGTCTGGATTTGAATTCACTTGAGCAAGACTTGAAGTTACTTGAAATAATCTTTTTGATATATAGTATTTTGTACAGTTTTCTATACATCAATCTAAAAAGCTGTGCAAAGTCCCTTTGTGTATATGAATGAATGGGTTGATATTGGGTATATTTTTAGTTTCTTATTGCTGCTGTGTTTTTAAGTGAATACTTTATGGCCAACCATGCCATGAATGCAATAGTACCAGTTTTGCACCTTTAAATAATTCAATGTCTTTTTGTTCATGTAGCAGAAAAGTTTCACTATTTCAAATGCTTTTGTTTCTTCTCTTTTTTATTGCCCAAGTTGGAAAAAAATCCCTTGCATTTCCTATCTGATTACAGTTCATTTCAATGTCTACTGTAGGATGAAATTCAAGCATCAGACATGCCAGGAAAGGCCTATGACTATGGTTCTTCCATAGCACCAACTAGATTGGAAAGGCTATTGAGACTACGGGAGCTCAGAAAATTCAATAGATCTAATCATTCAACTGATGATCTCCGAGATGCTAGCAAAGAGGTGGATGCTAATGGTAGCATGAATGATATTGATAAGTGGTTTCGTGATGAAGAATTTCTGGAAGGGCTTTCAGTAGCAAGAAGCACCAGTGATCACATGAAGATGCCAAATGGACTTCCTTCTAAACAGCGGTTGTTGGTTGTAGCCAATCGGCTACCTGTAGCTGCAACTAGGAGGGGTGAAGATTCATGGACATTGGAAATAAGTGCAGGAGGACTAGTTAGTGCACTTTTAGGTAAGTGTTCTAAAATTCTTTGTTGAATGTAGTCCAAACTGAAACATGCATTTATAAATATCTATATTTGTTTTATATTTCATATATACATATATGTTTTTTCACATTGATCTTTTAGTTGTTTATGTGCATTGGATTTTTTTACACTGTCAGCTACTAAATGATGGTTGATTCTATCTATGAAGGGGTCAATGAGTTTGAAACCAGATGGATTGGATGGGCTGGTGTAAATGTACCTGATGAAGTTGGACAAAGATCACTTACTGAAGCTTTAGCTGAAAAGGTTCTCAGTATTTATTCCCATGCGAAAGTCTAATATAATGAAATGATTTTAATCTGTCAACTTTGACATCTGTAATAAATTCTGAATAATTCATCAAGGGTGTTTAAACTTGCTTTAATTAACACTTTCTTCAATGCTCAATTTTTTACCCTGTGCAGAGGTGCATTCCAGTTTTCCTGGATGAAGAAGTTGTCCATCAATATTACAATGGCTACTGCAACAACATATTATGGCCCCTCTTCCATTATCTTGGGCTTCCTCAAGAAGACAGGCTTGCAACCACTCGGACCTTCCAGTCTCAGTTTACAGCATATAAGAAAGCAAACCAACTGTTTGCTGATGTCGTGAATAAGCACTACTTGGAGGGTGATGTTGTCTGGTGCCATGATTACCATTTGATGTTTCTCCCAAAATGTCTAAAAGAGTACAACATTGACATGAAAGTTGGCTGGTTTCTCCACACTCCTTTTCCTTCCTCTGAGATTCACCGGACATTGCCCTCTAGATCAGAGTTGCTGAGATCTGTTCTTGCTGCTGATTTAGTAGGGTAAGTCCCCAGCATTGTAGAGTTCCTGCCCTCTGACACTAAGCATGAACCTTGGCTTTTCTGGATAAGATAATTCTTTTCATTTAAGATTTGAAGCTTTTTTGTTTACTCATACTTACGATTTTGAATTCTGAGTTCCAGCTTCCATACTTACGACTATGCCAGACATTTCGTCAGTGCCTGCACTCGGATTCTTGGGCTTGAGGGTACACCTGAAGGTGTTGAGGATCAAGGAAAACTTACTCGTGTGGCTGCGGTATAGTATTTTATTTCTTTCTTTGGTTAATGACTTCATTGCTATAACTATTCATAGGCAAGAATCTGAAGTTTTTATTTTATATTAACAAGTTTATCTAAGAAATATTTCTTTATTGACACCTTGAAACAGTTTCCGATCGGCATAGATTCTAATCGATTTATTCGAGCTCTTGAGCTTCCTGAAGTCAAGAATCA
The DNA here is from genome assembly GCA_035221335.1 of Echites panduratus. Taxonomy (NCBI): domain Eukaryota; kingdom Viridiplantae; phylum Streptophyta; class Magnoliopsida; order Gentianales; family Apocynaceae; genus Echites; species Echites panduratus. The sequence continues at coordinate 4,410,457 of JAWZTD010000001.1, read as the reverse complement.
CATTAGAGAATTGAAAGAAAGATTTGCTGGTCGTAAGGTAAGTTCCATGTTTTCAGAGCACCATTCTTTCTAATAATTTGGGAATGTTTAATGGCAGTACTTTGAATTCTGGTTCATGAAATAAGTTAACATGGATTCCAAGTATGGTGCTTTTGGTTACTAACAGGAACTACACAGGAAAAGATTTCTGAAATGATAGTTTATGTATATATTATATGCATATTAAATATAGTAAATTGCATGTATATAATTATCCAGAAATATATTTTTTCCTTTTGCAATATTACTACGATTTTATACCAAATACTACTAATATATATATGTGTGTGTGTGTATTTTGTTTTTGTTCCCATCATCGTTGTTATCAAGTTCTACCTAGAGAAAGGCAGACTACAGATGAATATTTTCCATTTTTGGGTCCGGCATCATCTTCTCTCTTTTCGATCCAAATCTAGATCATTAGTTGTTGCTTCTAAAGCTTCATTAAATCAAACATCCTCTTTTACTGAGAAAATTTACAGTGAATTTTAATTAAAAGCAGGACATTATCTGACAACCTGTTGAGTTTTTGATGGAATCAAAGACTTTTTTTCTAATCTGAGTATGTCTTAGACTCTTGAAAAGAAATATAAATGACCCTTCAGTCAACTAAACAAAAACTAATTTAGTATTTCTAGAAGACTCAAGATAACTCTCAATTATAGAAATTACTGAAAACCTTTAAACTGTCATCCATTGAAGCTGAACTCATTTGAATCAAATCAATCATGTGCATTAATATTCAAGGCTAGAAATTGGTTGTCTAATCATTTGCTTAACCAAGAACTTTGGAAATTCTCTAGCTCTGTATATGATGCATGAGCGTGTCCCTAAGCATTCATATTCATATCAAAGGGAATGAAAATTCTGATGCATGTTACAAATGTAGGCCATCCAACCTTCATCTACCTATTTCAATAGTTCATTTTCGGAAAGGCATAAAAAGAAGGCAGTAACATTAACAATTGAGTCAAAAACTGATGTTGACGCTGTACTAACTATAGATATTTCCTTAAAGCATAATGGAGAAAAACTTTGACTCTTCTATGTATTTCATTCTAACTTGGAAGCTAGTAGCTTTCCATTCCATAATAGGTGAAGTACATCCAATGTTATTGTGGAAACTCTTTAGAGAAGCATTGATGTTTTGGTTGCAACTTGTTCGGGTTGCGTTGTGCTAGAAATAACTGAATGAAGCCTCAGGATGATGAATTCCTACCTAACCAACTGTAGGTTCAAAGACAAAGATAATTTCAGTTATGAACTCTAACGAGTTTCCTAACAGAATCTTAAAATTTGAGACAAAATTGATATCCGTCCCCATGTTTCTGGACAACTTGTAAAAGACTTCTGCTACCTTTTGTTTTCTCTGATTTATCCCAGAGTGAGATAACAGAAAGATATGCCCGTTCATCTCTGTGTGCGCATGTGCCTCCATTCTAGAAATCTTAGTATCCCAGTATAATGTCAAATAATTCTCAGATTTTGCTTCCTGAAATTTTGTGGTAATCTGAACCTCAATCTGTTAATCTGTTCAGCCATGTTATTGTTACACTTTGTGTTTTAGAAGATCAGACATATTTGCTTATGTTAACATCATAATGGTGCTTCAAGATTGGCACGTATTCAACCACCAAATATCTTTCCCTGGTTTCTTCTTGTAGTTTACTTCATAATATGGAGAAATTTAAATAACGTGAACACTATAGAATACTAATTAGGTAAACTTGGTTTGACATATGAAACACTCTTTCTTGTATGGTTGACTGATAAGAGGAAAGGAAATGATAGAGAAGAAATGTGTTAAAGGATGTTAAATTACACCAAAATTTCCCCATTCAGTCTTTGACATGCAAATATCTACCTGATTGCAAATTTATTCCCCTAACAATTGATCTAAAAGCTCTTCTGATTCCTAGTATGTGCTTGAAGGGAATTTTAGTGCACTTATATTGTGATAGATTACCTTTATCATTTGGCTGCATACTCAATATTTCAAGCTATGTAGGTGCATTTTCTAACTTTTGTATGGACAGGTTATGTTGGGTGTTGATCGTCTAGATATGATTAAGGGAATTCCTCAAAAGATATTGGCCTTTGAGAAATTCCTTGAAGAAAATCCCATTTGGCGGGACAAGGTAGTTTTACTACAAATTGCAGTGCCAACGAGAACAGATGTTGCAGAGTGTACGTCTCTTTTCTGTCTTGCTAATGCCCATTGAAGACTTCTATTACATTGTTAATGTTTTCTCAGTCACATTTTGAATTTGCTGATTCTGTCTATCAATCCATTATTACATTGACTTGGCATGAAACTAATCATGTAAGTTCTTGCATCTTAATAGTTGACATGTGGCTTTTTAGTTCCTAAGGTTGCTTCTTCCTTGGTTGGGAGACTGTCAGATTACCCAGATTACCGGCTAGGGACAATAACACACACACACATCTGCATGTACATGCAAGAAGAAAAAATTGAGGATAAAAAATAAGAACCTAGATAACACCAGTACATCTTTCATTCAGAAGGAAAAAAAAAAGATTTATTATACTTTGGAAGTTTGTATAAGTTTGACTTGCAGATGCTAAACTTCTTATAAGGAACAGAAAACTGCATCTTTGGTAAGGAATTCGGGTAAAGTATTTTCTTGGTGGAATCTAGTATGCACCTTTTCTTAATGTCATGGTATATAAAAATCTCCGCGGTATCAGTATCATGACATATTAATTTATGTGATTATTTGTGTTCTTTCAGATCAAATTGTAACTTGACTTTTGTTCATTTACTTGATTTCTCATGCAGATCAGAAGCTTACGTGCCAAGTTCATGAAATTGTTGGACGTATTAATGGAAGATTTGGAACTCTTACTGCAGTTCCAATACATCACTTGGTATATGTCCACCATAAGAATTAGATCTAGTAAGAGAATGTTTTCTACCAATGAAACAAAGCCAAAATATTATCTTTTCATGGTACTATTAGAACCAAAAAATCATCATTAAGCTGAGAATCTATGAATTAAAGAAGTAAAATCCCATACCTAATGGACTTACATGCAAGGAGTGACCAAAACTATAGCCATCCTTCTGTTTGCTTCAATTGCAGATATTGGTCAGTGCAAAAGGATATGTCAATTATTTCACAAGAATAAACACTTAGTTTAAGATGCTTTTGTCTTGTTCTTTTCCCGTCTCAGTTTTTTTCTCAAATATTTTTTAGTATTTTGGTTTTTTATATTATCATATCATATCATATCTTTTCCCATCTTGGTTTTTGTTCTGGTTTACTTCTTTTAATTTTTCTCCATTTTTCACCTGGTTCTTTTGTCATATCAAGCACATCATTCTGCCATTAGGATGAACTGCCTTACTCAGCCTTTTCCTCCCTACTCTTATGTTTTCTCAAACGGTAACGAGGGCTTCCTAGTGTGTTAACTGTCTTTTCAATGATTTCTCAGTCTTTTCAGCACAATGTTATTGCTTTTATGATCCTATTTAACTTGGATTTTTGTTTCTTTTTTGTCCATGGGAGAAATTATAAACAGTTGAATTGGGGATGAAGGAACTAAGTAAATGCTGGGCCCATTTCTTTTGTCTCTGAAAAGAGCATTTATTAGTAGCAATCTAATTCATAAAAAGAAAACAGCATATAGAAGTTTCTTTCTTCTATGATCAAAGAATGTGCTGCAAGAATTTGAAAAACAACAATAATTTTTATTTCGATTACGACCATTGTGCTTAATAACACAGCTTAGAAACTACCTGAATTAGTGTGTAGTTTGTTTCAAGTGCATATTTTGACAGAGGTAGTGATCTTTTTTAGTTAAGTATTCATAACTTCATTTGACTTAATCTACTTTACTAAATAGTTCTATCAGTTCAAATGAAATTATAAAAGGAAAAAGTGTCAATTCATATCCAGAACAGGAATCAGAAGCCTATCCAGGTTTGATGTACCTTCAGCTATTGTGCAAGGTGTTCCAGTTCAAACCATGATGCTACTCTTGAATGGCTATATAAAAGGAATTCTTTCATTGTCAGTTTTTATAGCAAAAACACTTCATAAATAACCTTCATTAAATATCTTATTTATCTATGGCAGTATAGGTTACAATATGGTTGATTTTTGTACATCGTAATGTTTATGGTTTGTTTTTTAATCATAAGCACATTGGCTTGACAAATATCTTCCACTACAAAAGTTATTTACTCATGTCATGTTCTGAGAAGTTGGTTATGTCTTATCAAGATATTTTATTCTTCAAGTTTGACTTTTTCTTTATTTATTCTAAAGTTGTATATTTATAGGTTAACATATGTATTAAGAAAACCTATGCAAGTTTAAATCTAAGTCTTCTTCTCTTAAGTCTTTTACTAAATTGAACTTTCAACTTCTTCTTAATTATAATTTCTAATTATGTGAAGATCCATAATGCCAGCTTTTCTCTTTATTTCAGGATCGATCTCTTGACTTTCCAGCTTTATGTGCATTGTATGCTGTAACTGGTATGGTCTTTATGCTATCTTTATACTCTGGGTAAATTTGGTTTTCTAGATTGCTCTGAATGATGAGATTATAATTTGATTGCATAAAGAATTGAATGCCTAATTTTATTATTATGTAAAACTGAAAAAAATTTGAGTAGAAGTGAAAGACCTAATTCCCACACACCTCCGGCATTTAGATAAACTCTACGTTCAATATGTTGTTTTTGTTTGTTTCTTTGTCCACTCTCTAAATCTATGTAAATGAATAATATCTGTTCCTTAATTATTTAGTTACTATAAATTCTTTTCATTTCAAGTTTTTGAATCTGGATTTCATTTTCAACAAATGTCATTTAGAGGTGCACAAACAAAATTCTTTATTGCGTTTCCTGCATTCAACTTCAACTTTAAAACATGAAAATATATGTCTTAAAGCAGCCATTAATGGATTCATTTCCCCAAGCTAACAATTTAATTAGCTAATCCAGAAATCCTTTCCATAGTTCCATGGATTTTGTTTATGTTTTTGACATCTATTTATCAAAACATGAAACATTTAGGCTTAATGAACAGAATTATAGTAGTTTTCTTCGAGGACCAGGACATCTGTGAAGAGAATGACCTATTGACCCTAAAATCTAAGACTGACTTTTTGTTATTCTCATATATTCAAATTTGGGCCAAAGGTTCTTGTAAATATTATTTATTACTGAACTTGCTGCCTGTTTATTTGCGTATTCATACTTTCACGAAAATAGCTCTGACAAAAAGTTGGATGTTCTTGATCTGAATCTTTACACTATAATGGATTCTAGAATGCTTTCTATGTTCATGCTTTCTTATTTTTCTAAATTATTGTTTTAGATGTGGCTTTGGTTACATCCTTGAGGGATGGGATGAATCTTGTCAGCTATGAGTTTGTGGCCTGTCAAGATGAAAAGAAAGGAGTTCTCATCCTCAGTGAGGTATCAAAATCTAAATACTTATATTTCATGAAAAAGTTTCATTATAAGGCCTCTATAATCTATATTCCAACATTCTGAACCAAGTCAAATATGGACAATGATCTGAACATGGAGTTGAAACTTATACACCATGTATTCTCTTTTGTCCAAGTATTTAATATGTAGGGCTAATAATTTGTCACACTTTTAATCTCATATCAAAGAAATAACAATATTTAGTATTCTAGACATGAATTCTTGGAACTACAACTGAAAGTTCTTCACAACCTCTAACAAAATAAGCTGTGAGAAATAAGTGTACTGAGTTTCTATATTCACTTTCAGCATATGATAGGTTAGACATCTGGTAATGCATTTTCTGTGGTTCATTTTATTATGACTTTAGGATTATGTTACATAATATAAATAAATGCACATGCACACACACCCGCGCACATGTGCACACACTCTTTTGGGTCATATATGTATATAATGACATGAAGATGTTGGTAATTGTCCTAAGTTGTTTGTCAAAACTAAAATTGAAACCAAACAGAATTAGGATGGAGAAAGAGAGAGAAAACAAAAAAGCTTTATCTAGACAAATAGATGAAAAAAAAAATGAGTTGCAGTATCTGGAGAAAAGTTAAGAACTAAAATTTTCTCTAAATCCTTCTCCAATAAGAAAGTGAAGAAGAGCCAAAAGAGAATTGATCCTACTCAACGCTAAGGGGGCAGTGATGCAATTTTAATGCCTACTGCTTTAGATATCTCTTCCATGTTTCCTGATTTTCTTATATCTACTGTGGACAGACCTTAATCAGTTAAATTTTCTCTCAAGAATCTAAAAAGATAGTTTCGTTACAAAAAAATCATTTTTTTTTCCTGGTTCATTTGTCTATGTTAGTTATTTTTTAGTACATTTATTTTGTATTAGCTTAAATTTATATGCTGATATTCAAGGGGCAGAATAAAATTCCTGAACTTTTTAGTTTCAATTCGTTTCTTTGTTTACAAGAAAAGCAAGGCTATTTTCCCTGTTTTTCCTATTAGTTTGCAGGTGCCGCACAGTCTCTTGGTGCCGGGGCTATATTGGTGAATCCATGGAACATCACTGAAGTTGCTGCTTCAATTGGTTATGCTTTAACCATGCCTGCTGATGAAAGAGAAAAAAGACATCGACATAACTTCTTGCATGTGACTACTCATACATCACAAGAATGGGCTGAGACGTTCGTCAGGTATTTGGAGCAAACATTGGTTTTGTGTTATATTGTCATGATGTGTACACAATTTTCTTTCAATCAACTATAGATCTTGATTTTTTATGGCATTTCATACTTAGGATCCCTTGGAAATTTTTGGTCCTTACTAGTGTACATCTATAGACCTGTATGAATCATGGATTGCCACAACAAAGTATAACTGTCACAAAGACTAACAGCAGCATGTTCATTTGTTTTATTTATTGTTTAAACAATGACATGGAAAAAGAATTTTGCATGGCATGCTTCTAAGCTTATCTTCTATTAATTGGTTATCTTTGACTTGAAGTGAGCTCAATGATACCGTTGTTGAAGCTCAGCTGCGGACACGGCAAATTCCCCCTTTACTGCCTAAAGGAGATGCAGTTGAAAGATACATGCAGTCAAAGAATAGATTACTCATTCTGGTAAGTTCTTTTGTCCCTTGTCAAAGTGGTCAACCCTTATTTTCTGACAACTCAGAAAACTTATAAAGTATCTGTTAAAACCAAAAGATCTTATATCTTTATTCATAAATACCACATATATGTAAATGATACAAACTTAGATTACCGTATCCTAAATAACCTAAAATTAGGAAACCTATTACCAAATCCTTAACCATCTAGGAAAACTTAACCTACTAGAACTAAGATAATTCTCTAATATAATCCTTATTCAACTATATATCATCTTAACACTCCTCCTCAAGCTGAAGCATAGATGTTAATCATGTTCAGATTGTTACAAATATAACAAATGCTAACTCAATACTTCAATTCTCCAAAACTAAGTGTGCATTTCTTTGATGGACGAGATTCCAGCAACATCATGTAAAGTGATGATAATATCATCTGCATACATGACATAGAAGCAAGAATAGAAGGCCCCTGTCATGCAGAATAGAACCAAAACCTTGTTGTTGACACCAAGAACCAATATGGAGGAATACTTCTCAGGCAAAACTTCAAACTGAAGAAAAACCTATCGCTAAATATACCATATCCATAGATAGAAGAAACAAATTGGAGAACCAAAAAGCAAAAGATGCACCGAGCGAAGGTTTGAAAATGTAAACATTATCATACTCCCCGTGGGCAACAAAACTAGATGGTTTCTCCATATACACCTCTTAATATACCCCATCACTTGTGGGCAAAACTAAAATTCTTAATAAAGGCCCATCACGTAGTCAACAAATGGGCAAAATAGGATAAATGTGTAATTGGAGGAACCAACTGTTATGATCCATAATCCTTGTAGTAAAGGACACCCACTCATCAACCGTCTTGCTATCCTCCCCTCTAGCATGGGAATCTGGATGATGGAACAAAGAGCCTTGACAAATAATTTCGGATCTAGAAGTTGAAGAAAGGGGGGTCACAATTATAATTAAAATATTCACAAATGAATATGATAGAAAATTATAATGCATATACACTAAAGATATAATGCTATATTTAAATTAATTTCTAATACTTACTAATTACAATATCATTCTTCTATTGTTCATGGCTTGAAACCTTTTCATGATTGCTTCATTATCAATTGTTTCAAAAACATCTCTTTCAATGTATGTAACTAGACAATCATTTAACCAAACATCTCTCATTCGATTACGGAGTACAGTTTTAATGAGATTCATAATAGAAAATGCACTTTCAACTGTAGCTGTTGCAACGGGTAAAAAAAAGTATAAAGAAAAAGAAAGAAAGCATACATTTTGGCTATGAGAATCTTCACTTCACTTTGCACAGGGGAGTTAAGAAAATTTCATAAGAGAGCGGAAAGCCACTGAGAAGTGAGAACTTCAAATGAAAATTTTTTTGATATGTTGACGAGCTTAAAAAAAGAGCTAATGTTAAAGTAGCTATAGCATAGAAGCTCTATAGGAAGCTTTTGACTTTTTAAGAGTTTGTTTTTATCTCATAAAGGGCCTAGTCAATTATATTTTTTATTAGTTAAACAGATTTAAATGAGCCTTTTTTTTACTTATTTAATCTTAATGGACTTTGTTGCAATCAATTTCTTTTTTTAATCTTTTGTTGGCTACATATTGTTGATCTCATCACAAAATAATATATAATATATATACTAATAAAAATTTTTCAAAACTATGGGGATTAATTTTATTACAAAATAACATAATGTGTGTATATATATACTAAATTTTTTTTTTTCGAAATTAAGTTGGGTCCATTGACCCCCCTGGCATCCAAGTAAATCCACCACAAAGATATGTTGAAATTAGTGGAGGATTTGTTGAATATACTTGACCAGAAAAAAAAACCTAACAGGATCTGGATAAGGGGACCTAAACCAAAACACCGAACGGATACCAATCCAGACATCCCACAGCCAAAAAACTCGATAAAAAATGAAGAGGACAGCAACAACCACATGTCAAAAACCAAACCAAAGCTAGCCACAACTCACTGATATTTAAAACCTGAAATCGTACAAAAGAGATAGGGAACCAAGTACCCTAAATCAAGATAACAGCTCAAGAAAATTCAAAATCTCCTAATTCTTCCTTCGAACTTCAAAAAGGGAGAAGAAGAAGTAAACCACCAGAAACTAATCTTCACCAGTTAAAACTTGTAAACTGATCAATACTCCATTGATATCAAGTTTAACATTATCCTTAGTAATTGTAAATTGATCTTGTAAACTTGAAGAAGACACTCTGGCGACCTCACTGTAGAATGCCCATGAAGAATGGAAGCCGGACCAGAGCGTGAGCGGTCTCTTCTTTTGGTCAGTGGGTTTTAGCCTGTTTTTATATCCAACCTTACTCTAATACTATGTTAAAACCAAAAGATCTTACATCTTTATTCATAAATACCACATATATATAGATGATATAAACTTAGATTATCGTATCCTAAATAACCTCCAAGTAGGAAACCTATTACCAAATCCTTAACCATCTACGAAACCTTAACCTACTAGAACTAAAATAATTCTCTAATATAATCATTATTCAACTATGAATCTTAACAGTATCAATCATATTTGTTCAAATCAGAAGGACGACTCAAATATTTCCATTTGACAAAATATCACTCATAGGTGTCATGCAATATAAATTTCCTCATATTTTAATCCTGTGATGTATTATGCTTTACAACGGTTTAAGCAACAATAAATACACAAAACATGTTATTTTATGTGAAAAATTTCAAAATTTGCCTCTCATAACTTTATTGCCTCCAAACAGTTTAGAAGTCCTGTATATCAAATTATTAATCCATTATCTATGACATTTAGAGTTATACTAAAGGTAAATTTTGTTAAAGAAGTATGATTTTCCATTAAAAAAACCAGATCTTAATTAGTGAAAATTTTCTCTGTTGTATCTTCGGAAGTTTAAATATCAATAGATGAGCCAAAACTTTGAAAAAGGTTTTGTCTCATTTTTATGAACTTTTTATCAGGGACAGCAAATTTCTTGAAGAACTTTATTATTCTAAAGCAGCAAGATGTCATGTTGCTTTTCGCTTCATTTTGCTCTCGTACAACATGTGCCATGATTTTATTTGTAGCTGATCGGATGGAAGCCAAGATCACCTATCTAACTCATGTAATTTGTACAGAATCCTTCCTTATAAAAATGGAGGAGAAAAAATTTATTTTCTGCTGTATGTCTCACTCTGATCAAGTAATAAGGCCAACTTGTGTGTCAACAATGACAATTTCTTTCCTCAAAGTCTTCTAGTGAGTATTTTTTTCCTCTATATGTGCAATCAATTTATTTCAAGAGAGCTTGAAGTAGATATTGAGATATAAGAGTGGAAGTCTCTTGGCAAATAAATGAATTCAAATAATTTTGCATGCCATTTGTATACTTATAGAGGACTATTATGTTTTGAAGAGAATAATGTGGGATAAGTTGTAGTTGAACCTATCATATGACTTTTGCGACTGGCTGTGATCCACTGTAGGGATTTAATGCAACTCT
>JAWZTD010000001.1:4358143-4369008 GCA_035221335.1 Echites panduratus | reverse complement strand
TTTACCTATTTTCAATCTTGTACTTCCAATTCTTACCTTTGAAGAAATTTAATAATTATAGATCATCTTGGTAGTGAATCACTCTATTTTAGTTGAATATTTGCAACAAAGAAATACTTTACTATTGTGGATATAGATGAATTTAATTATCTACTAATTTTGTTCTTTATAATAAGTTAATTTTTATGTTTAATTATGATGTCAATGATGTAATTATGGTTTAATAACCACCCAATTACAATTAGACAGTGATTCATGTTTCATCTAATTCCAAAATGGCATAATGTTGCCAAAATTCTAGTGGTGCTTGACCAATTGACCAGATTACAGAAACTATGAGGATTAGATTAATCATATTAAAAAGATTTGTTGCATATTACTACTATTTATCCAATTTTCTGAGGTCATCAATGAAATTTTTCGAAAATCTTCCTAAAACCTTAGGACCCGACTCTGCACTCGTATTGGTTTCTTAACTCTTGTGCACTTGCCTCAAGTCTACTTCTCTCGCCGTAAGCGTCTGCTGATGCCCTTCGTTTGATTCTTGTCAGTCAATCCCTTTGCTCGCAACTCGTAAGTATGACTTTGCTTTTATTTTACTGAGTTTCAAAATTTTTTTTTTGTGATTTTTTCCTCTCGAATTTTTGTTAAGGTTTGGAATTAGTTTCTTAGTTTTTGTTTTTGTCTACTGTGCGTTCCTTCCAAGATTGCTAAAATCCTATTGGGTTTCTTCTTTTATGATTAATTTTGTTTATCTGCTTAAACCCTAGTTGCGATGGGTTTCTTTGTCTTTCTTGGTTAGATTTTGGTTTGGTTGCTGAGATTTCGGAGTCCGACGGTTTGATGCTTTTCTTGGGACTAATTGCGTTGGGTGATTTGATTAATTTAATTCGGTTCATTCTTTCGGCTTTACTCTCTTAATCTTCATTGGGTGGCGTTCTTTTGTTATTCTTGGTGGATTAACTGGATTTTGAAAATCGGTTAAAGAAGCCTCTCCATCACTGCTAGTTTGGAAAGTTGCAGAAAAAAAGAAAAAAAAAGAACCGGACTAATTGGACTGGAAATTTTGGGAATTTTACTCTTTTACCTCCATTTTTAGCCCTTTGTGAGCCTTTTTTTTTAGGGCTGCATTCGGGGGGGGGGGGGGATTTTGCCGTCATGAAAGCTTGAGCTTTATAGTTCTGTCTCGCATTGATTGATCTCTGTGGCATTCCTGTCCTTTATGTAATCTTGTTTACTTATCCTGCTTGGGTTGAATAAATGGGTTGTTTTCCCTCTTCAGTCTTCCTGTTGTTTGATCTGACAGGAGTTTATTTATTTTTTTTTTAATTTTTTTTTTGCAGTTTCCTGACATGACAATAACAGGAAAGATGATTCCAAAGAAGGTGAATATCAAATTCACTGCCAAGAGTTTGCGAGTTGATTCAGAAACACAACAACAAACAGCCCCATGTTTAACCATCAAGCCCGACTTGAAGCTGAAAGTAAAACTACCAAGCTTGTCTAACAAGCGGAAACCTGAGTTAGTCCTAGATGTACCAGAGGAGAAAAGGCAAAAGATGGATCGAAAGGTGAAGCATCATTGTGGTATCATCTTGAAAGAGTTGTTGAATCATCATGCTGCGTGGCTTTTTAGCAAGCCAGTTGATCCTGATGGATTAGGTATTCCAGATTACTTCTCCATAATCTCAGATCCTATGGATCTAGGAACCGTAAAGTCAAAATTGGAGGACAACATCTACTTTAGTTCGGAAGAATTTGCGGCTGATGTGTGCCTGACTTTTTCAAATGCCATGCGGTATAATCCTGTTGATAATCCAGTTCATCAGTATGCCAAGGAGTTAGACTACCTTTTTAAGAGAATATGGAAGTTTCAGTTAGCATCCTGGAATCGTCAAACTAAAGGTGTTGGGATCATTCATAATGGAAATGGAATTAATGCCCGAGGTACTCCTGAGGTCTGCTCTAAGAAACCGCACTCTGATGTTTCTTTGGGCGCTAAAAAGTCAACTACTTCTGAGGAAAAGCATAGATTGAGAAAAGAAATCCTGGCATTATTGAGGACCTTGAAGAGAACGGAGAAGTTGCGGAATCTCCTCCAAAGGTTTAATCTTAGAGAAGGAGAGCTTGGTCCAAGTTTCAGTGCTTTAGGTGTTTCAGCCTTGAAAGAGTTGAAGAGACTGTTGAAGAGCTTTTCAGATGCAAGTTCTGCAAATGTATGATATTTAATCTGAGTCATGTTGCATTATGGTTATTGCTTTACAACTGACCAAACCTCGGTGTGGAGTGTTTGACTTGATCAGTGCTCTTCCTCTCCAAATTTACATATTTCTAATTTGCATTTTTTTCATAAGTTTCACCATCTACTTGAGGTCTTACTTTTTGCATGATTGACCTATGTGCTGTGTGCAGGTGGTGCCTGCTAAGATTACAGAAACTGGCTTGGCCTCCTTGTCAGGGAAAGTTGTCTGTAAAGGTATGAAGTGCCAGAGGGTTTTGTTTTTCTGGCTCATATGCGGAGCTAAACAAGTCTTATAGACACATAATGTTCATATAGGTCCTTGTGCTCTGGTCAATAGGAAGCAATCAGAGGTTTCCCCCGTTTGTGGTGTCTGTAGGTGTTTAACATGTCAATGTGGTAATCAAAAGATTAAAGTACCTGCATCTTATAGTGGTCAGTAGGTTTTCCTTTACTCATTTCACTTGGTCTGAGTTTCCTATAGACAGATACTCATTTCATTTTGGATTACATCACCTTCAGTGAAGTCATTGGGAGATGGTAATCATGCAGAATCTCACAATAGTGAAGGAATGATTTCATTGACCCATGCAAGTGTATCGGATCATGACTCTGATGGTAAGAATCTTTTGTGCCAAAAACAGACTTCAGATTACATGCAATTCTATAATTGTGATAACTGACATGGATCGAGATTGATTGAAGGTCCTGGAAGTGTCTTGGATGAGGATAACACATCCACAAGTTATGGTCTCTCAGTTCCTGTAACAACTGATGGTTCTGGTGAAGGTTGGTATATTTTAGGATACATGCAGGTTTTTGCCCTGTTGATATTCTCAAAACAAGGAATAGGATGTCTATCTTGGTATTATGTTTCTTATCCCCCACATGTATCTAACTGCCTCAGTGATGCTGTATATTGATTAAGGTTGCAGTCCACTTTTGAATGATCAATCCCTCAAGAAGGCCCTACGTGCTGCAATGCTGAAGAGTCGCTTTGCAGACACAATTATGAAAGCTAGTGTAATGGTTTTCTTTTTATGAATTTTGTTTTGATTCTCCTACTGTAAAATCTGGGATTATATTTTCTCTCGTCTGTATGATTTAGTAGCCATGATCGTAATTCTGATTCAGGGTGATAAAGCCGATCCTAGAAAAATGCACCAAGAAAGAGAGCGATTGGAAAGGCTTCAAAGAGAAGGTGATTTAAGAATTCTAGCTTGCCTCGAGAAATATGCATCACTATGCGTCTTATTTTTGTTGAAGATATAAAAGTGAATTTTAATTCTTTCATCCATGATTTTGCTCATACTCTCTTAAAGAAATCACTATTGGAACTCCTGAGTGTGAGAAATGATTTTGTGGATCCACAAGTGATCGCTAAATTTTGTGAAACCTTTTAAGTTTCATCCTAAGTTGTAGGTATATTACCCTATAACTCCTTTGGGATGATGATGGATGTTTCTGTTCGGGTCTGTGCACTTTCATTTCTATTCCTTATGTTATTCATGGTTATGTAGTGAGTTTTGTACTATAGAATATTCTCAAATCACTCAATTTTTTGATTATGCAATGACATGTCTTCTACTTAGTGTGCATGTGTTTTTATTCATTCTTTGATTTTCTGATAACAAATGACAATCATTCTGTTGGTATTTAGTAGGGAATGTCTCTTGAGAAGGTTGATGAATGACATGTCTGCATTCTGAATGCGGTTATGAACTATAATGTTGACATACACATTATTCTCTTTAGTTTCACCCTTCCCTTTAGATATTCATCTTTCAGATTCTCCAGTTTTTTATTGGCTAAAGAGACATTAAAAGCATTGGTGAATCCTTAGGTGAAACTGGTCAATGGCCCCACCTATGGACCAGATTTCTCTACAAGCTGTCTTTTTTAAAATTTTTTAGTTCAATAATTAGTTACAGGGATATTTGCTTTGGTTCCCATCAACTCACCAAATTCTTAGACTATCACCCCACTATAGACACCAAAGTGAAAAGTGCAGACCAAAATAAATTTATCTTCTGCACATACAACTGCTTACATGAAGAATTTACAAAACTTTGAATTAACCCAAAAACAAATTTAGATCAGAGGTTACTTATGCAGAAAAGAATATGATGATATTATTATCAAGTTTATTAGCAATCTGAGCAAGCCGTATCAGCACCTGCCCATTCTTTTGGGTATCAAATGAAGAACTTACAAGACCTTTGAATCAAGTGACCCATAAGCATCTACCGTCCTAATTTGGAAGTCAGCCTCAGATTTACTTCCCAGTTGCAGAAGATTTCTCTTGGGATCTGAAGCCAATTCGTCCGAAACCCCTTATAAAAAAGCAAGAATGATATTCAAAGAAAAGCCTTTGTATTTTTCACCTCTTGTACAAATTGAGAACCATCGCATACAGCTGAAACTGGTTGTGTTGCGAAGAAGAGTCTTCAGATCTGGGTAGGAGAGGAGGGTTGATGACGGATATATGAGGCTAGGAGCAGCAGTTAAATCTGGGAAGGAGAATAGAAGTAGCAAAAGGGAGAGGGAAGTAGAGGCTAGGGTTGAAAAGGTTTCTTTGGGCTGTAGTGTGGCTTCATTAGGTGAATCTGGTCTACAAGTGGTGTTGTGGACGAGGATCACCTGAGAATTTCCTAAAGCGTTACTGTAATCTTTTCCTGAGAGAGGGTACAAAATGAAGCAAACAGTTGATACCCCAAAATGTTAGCAGTCTTCCTGTGCTTCTTGAGCTGTTTGATCTTCCTCTTCATGCTACAAACCAGTCTCAGATTAGATGCCATCTATTATGTACCTTGGCCTCACACATTTGTTGATTTTTGCTGTAACTTAAGCAGTTAAGCTTGAAAAGTGAATGATTTAAAAAATATAAAATTTCAGATATTCTGATAACTATGATATATGTTTGCTGAGCAAATATTGGAAAATAATTTACTTGTGGAATTGATCTCCTTCTTACAGTTCATTCCATACAACTTTTGTAAACTTTATAGCAGTTGCTGTCAAACAGTTCTGATACATGCTCCCCTCTTCTTTGTTTTGCCTTATAATGCTATCGGTGCGAGCACTGTTAACTGCACTTTCTTAATCTGTTGTATATATTCGAGTGTGATTTGGGTTTTGTTTGGAGTTTATTGTTTACTCTGCATTGTTTTTGGGAATGTTGTGGAAACAACAAATACACTTATATGCATTATGCAATGAGCCATGGAATGTACATGTCTCTTTTTGGCTTGTGCTGAGCAAATATTTTGTCTTTATGATTGTGCATTTTGGATTTGGGTGAAAATGGATACCACTAGAAATTTGCTTGGTCTTTGAGCATAACATAACTTTGCCAGATTCCAAGTAGTGTGATCAATTGAACATCATAAAATACTGCTTGTCTGAATGAATTCTGATGAATTTGAAATCTACCTGATATTTGAAATATTGTTTTTGCAGAAGCAGCCAAAATTGATGCACAAAGAAAAGAAGAGCAGATGAAGTTGAAAATGATGATTGAGAAGGAAAGAAAATCTGCAAGGATTGCACTTGAACAGGTGTGTTCTCTGCGTGTGTTTTTTCACCCTGGAACATTGAAAGTTTAGTTGCCTTTTTCAAGTTTTATGCATCATGACTCATTTACTTTGGTCTCTGCAGATGGAAAGATCTGTTGACCTGGACGACAACATGAAGGTTCTAAGGGAACTCGAAATGTTAAGCCAATGTTCCTCGTCGGACTTCTTCCTTGCATTTGGTGTTTCAATGGGTAAAGGGATTACTCGAGTCCGGAGCCCGTTGGAACTAATTGGTCTGAAGTTAAAGTTGGATGACAAAGAGGAAGAAAAAGGTGGAGGAGAAGCAGAAGGGACTTTGAATGGCGAGAGGGAGGAGGGGGAGATCATCCAATAGTTGCTCCAAATCTCGAATCTGTATTGGAGTCACCTATAGCTGTTGCAGTCTGCATTCTAGCTCCTCATTAAGTCCAGATGTTCATACTAATTTTGTGGACATGAGAAGAGGGAAAAGGACTGAAGCATTGTAAATGACCAATATATTGTAGTACAGCAGAACAGACTGGTTTTGACATCAAAGTATAGACTGACAAAGTACATAAAACTATTAGAAACTCATAAACGAGGAATGTTTATTTGGAAATATGCATCATTCCAATGATGGTTATGGAGCTTATTATTGAGTTCTATCTTGTAATATGCACTTGACCTTGTGGCTTTTTCACTTGGTTAGGTTTTGTCTTTCAAAACATAACATTGCTCGTGTAACAATAAATAGAAGTTTATTATTACATGAGCATCCCTTTTGGGCAGATGATGAGAGAGGAAGAACAATAAATTTAATTTTCTCAGTTATATTACACTCAGTTCCATGATACAGATGGACTATTGGAATCAGTGCTGAAGCTGGGTTGCTTCTTCTCACCTTCAGTTAACCATTTCTTCCTTTATTTGACTATCAAAATTTACCCTTCTATATGAAATTGGATAAACTTTTGAACTTCATTTTAGTAATTGGATAAAACATGTGGGCTATCCTTAACTTTTTCAAACGGAATATTGTCATTTTTCATCCTCCATCTTTCTTAATTTTACACAATTGGTCCATAAAGTTTTTTACTTTTTATTACAATGACTAGAAATCAAGTTCCGTGCAGACGGGGGAGTATTTGGATCATCATAATTTATCAAGAAAATTGTCATCTTGAGTCCCTAAGGTTTTTAAATCTGTCAACTTAAGTCTTTTGTTTTGTTTTTTTTTTTTGGTTAGAATAGTAGTATTTAATTCAGTAAATTGTTAAATGGGAAATAGAAAACCCTTTTTTGGATGACATTTAGGCAAAATTGTCTATTTCAACAAAGCTATTTTGCACTCTTATTAAACAATCAGATGAAAGACAAATTGATTTGAAATTTTTAGATTTTAAATTCACATATAGAAGAAGAGAATTACATAATTCCCTTCCCAATAAAAAGAAGATATAGAGGTAAAAATCGACACTCCTACTACTACTATTATTTGGAATAAATGACTAACAGAATCCATGTGCAAAAAATTTTTTTTTTCTTTTGTCTTCCAACTTACAAAAATGACGAAATTTTAGTGAATAATTTACCTTCTGAATTTTACAATAACCGATTGTAAGTTTTTCTTTTCTTTTTTTTTTTTTAAATTCTTTTTATAGGTTTGTAAATTTTGAAGTAAATTACACATCAAATCTTGAATTTTTAATCAATACTTCGAAGTCATCTCAAATTTTAAAATAGCTCTAAATTGCTTCCGTTACATCACCAAGGACAAGGACTCTATTTTTATTCTTTAGTTATTGTCTTCTTCATTCTGAATTTTCTTCCTCCTCATCAAATCTTTTTTTTCCCCCTCTTTTCCTGCTTCTTTCTTCTTCCTTCTAAATCTTCAAGATTAACAAGATCTAAATCTCATAAAGATATCGGGTTCCAATCAACATCAATGATCAAACCATGATCATGATTACTGGGAATCATTTCCCTCTGATTTTGCCTGCAGAGCCCTTGTAAAAAGGCAACCATAGATAAGCTCATCCAGAGTTCCAAATCTGGTCATTTTCAGAAAACAAGAACAATTCCAAAAGCTCAACCCAATTATCTCTGTTAAGTAACAGCAGATATACCAGAGTGGATGTTGAGGTGAGATCTACATAACAATAATAATAGACTTATAACTAAATCTTAAGATGACTAGCAGTCCTTGAGAACAAGAGTCAGAAAAGATTCTCTAGCATTTCTATGTAAAGCTACACTGTATATTTATTTTTGGCACTTCGTTCCAGCTTCTTTGCATCGTCCTGCAATGGTAGTTGTCAGATACTGCTCAGCACAAAAAAGGAAGGGAAAAAAAAATTGTAAAAAAAGGGTTTGTCTTACATGAAAAATGAATCCTATTGTTTCATTGTAGTCTAGAAATTCCTTCCATTGCTTCCCAATGCTAACCTGAAATGAAAGAACGCCAAGCAAAGGGAACTGTTGTTTTTTGCCAGAGAGAATAATCATGACAAAGGCAATGAAAGGGGGAACACTGTATTCCAGCCACGTAGAATTCACAAAAAAGATCCCTAAACCCTAAACCAGAAAACATAGCACATTGAGGGGAGTTGTGATCTTCAATAATCTTAACTCATCATTATGGATAATCTTCACATCCATTGGTGCCTCTGCCAATTTTAAAGAAATACAAATAATGGTCATAAAGTTCCCAAGAATGAATACTGGTTCCAATTCAGCCAGACAAACACATGGCTATTTACAAAGGTCTAAAATGGGCATATAAAACTTCAAACCACTATGACAGGAAGAAAAGGTTGGTTACTGCTTGTAAATCCAGAACATAAGGCTCACAAGAAAGTCTCATTTGAAATTAAGGCCATAAATCTCAAGCACTTAAACACTTTTCAGAGCCTTCTAACATTCTGGAAACCTCCTTTTCATTTTAAAAATAGCTTCCTTAGCTTGTTCTTTGCAATAAAAATATGACTTGAAGTAACCATGAGAGGAACAATTCTGTGAACTACCTATTGAGTTGACCCTGAAACTGCAAACTCAATCTCAAACTAGGAAGCCTTTGGAAGATACATATACATATATATATATATATGTGGATATGAGTAGTTAGACAATACTATAATGGTGCAATTAAAGAAATTATCTCCACACAACCTGAGCACAATATATAGTCTAACAAAGTTCGATTTCTTTACCAGTTCTTTAATTGTTAAGAACAGTGTAAACTTTTGATGTTTCAAAAATCAATATATCTTTTATCTTAATAGGTACATCAGAAATGCCCAAAAGAAAATTTTTAAATAATAAATAACTAGTAAAAACAATTACCTGAGCAATTTCATTTGCAGCATTCTTTGTCCAAATAGCTATTCTTTCTTGCTTACCGCGCACATTGACAACTGCCCCACAAATCTCATCCCCATGATCGAATTGTTCTCCTATCATTGCTAGCAACTGGAACAAAGTTCATGCAAAATATTAATTTCTGTCCGTTCCAAATGGAACTCTAAAGTTCAGACACACATCAGAAACATGAATCCTTCTAAAATTGTACATCTATACATACCGTATACAGCCAAGAGGTATCAGATTTATTCTTAGAAAAGTTCATAGTCCACTTTCCTCCATTAGCACAAATAGGATCCTCCCACTTAGGCTCGATCTTGTTTTTAAAACAGTGAAAGTCAACTCCCACAGGCAACTTGCTAGGATGGCGTATATTATTGTAAATGCTGTAAGCAAGTAAACATTTAGTTATCACATGCTTCAAGGTGTCATTGGAAACAGAAGAAACATAAAGCAGACTCATAAAAACTAGCAAAGAAAAATAGTCATAGATTATTATATGCCGTACAGGTTCAAACTCCAACTCGAGATGTATAAACAATTTTTACATTTTGAAATTGTTGAGAATAGAGACAAACCACTTAAGTTCAGTAACAAATTTCTGGTAGGGTGTAGGAGAGTGTCCTGCCCTAAGTGCCAATGAGATATGACTTGCGAGTAGCTAACAATGGAATTAGGGTAAAAAAGAAGATTTCTCCTAAACAAATGACAACACTAGTATTAAAGAGAGGAAGAGAGATAATGCAGACATTAGCGATGAGAAAAAAAGCTGTCAAATAAAGATTTCTCCAAAAGAATAAAGAGTATTAATCTCCAGTTTTTCTATTCATTAGTTAGAACTTGAAATTATAGAGATAAGACATCACAAGTTAGCACCAATAAAGAATAATTAGGAAAACCAAATGACAAACTTGCTACATCCAATACTTGAATACATAAGCTGGCATAGTTTCTTAGTCCAAATAAATTGCACTTACGATAGAACTGAAGAAATTTGTGGTCAAATAAGGTGACAAATGAAACACACAACTTTGAACATCTTTAGAATATTACTTTGCCATAATAATCTTCATCTGATTTCATGTGAGTTAGTTTGACATGTATCTCAGAAAAAGAAGGCATTATAGTGAAAGAGAAAAAAGAACAGAAGACTTCTGATTTCAGAATCAGTAATATGTCAAGCTTAAACATCCAACAACCTCAACATCAGTTGTTAAGGGGGGAATTATAAGCATAATCTCATTTTACCCCCACCTTTATTTATTCACATGATTACATGTATGTAATTACAGATCTTTCACATCCCATAGACTACAGCACATTGAACCATAAGGCAGAATCCTCCTTTAAACTCCCCATATAGAAACCCCAAGGACACACAAAGTACAACTGGCATATAGTTTCACAGTTTACTCAAAGGTGTTCCACCAGTTATCTTAAGAAGCAGTTAAGAAACAAATGCATTTTAAGGTAGAAGAAATTAACATCATTCTAAATTTAACAAACCTGAAGCAAAAATGAGAAAAACATTCCTGGATGATCAAAGCAAGAAACATATTCAAAGTAGTCTTTAATCTGAACAATTGTTTATTGTCAGTTATTAAAACATTCCAGTACATAAATTTACTCAATAGAAATTGGACAACAAATTATCCATAACATAGCATACAATTGACCCAAAAAACAATAAAGCATCAGCTATATTCAAGGTTAAGAATCATATCAATTCC
>JAWZTD010000001.1:4328285-4346727 GCA_035221335.1 Echites panduratus | reverse complement strand
TTTATTTTTTATTTTGAGCCATTAAAAAATAAATGTGCCATTATAATTTTAAAATGAACTAAAAGTTAATTTTTTTTAATGAAAATAGTACATTCAATTTTACGAAAGATATGACCGCCTGAGAAATTAAGTGAAGGCAAAGAAAAGGATAACCCCATTGATTTTTCACTAAACCTTCCCCACATCGAGCTGTTTCCTTTGTTTTCAAATTCAAGTCATGAACTGTTTCAAATTGCCCCCAAAACTCTTAGAAGAGAACGGAGAAATGAAACATAATCTAACGGATATGTACATCTTTCAAGCATCATCAATGGTGAAGTTCAACACTCAATGCTATTTTTTCTTCTCATTGTATTGCAGAAGTCTTGTGCTGGACTGTCACAGGACAGAGACAAGCCGCCCGATTGAAAGCCCTATACTTAAAAGCACTCTTAAGCCAGGAAATTGGATTCTTTGATGCTGAGATCTCAATGGGACAAGTCATTGGAATGATGTCTGGGGATGCTATTGTCATTCAAGATGCTATAAGCGAGAAGGTATTCCTTGTTTTCTTTCTTTTTGGTCATTTATTGTATATCATCGTCCAAGATGCTTTAGAATTATTTCCTTTTGATTCACTCATTGCACGAGAAATTTGGATAAGAATGCATATAAGATTTTTCTCGAGGTGTAAATGGGTATGCTTCGCTAACTTATCATGATCATTTTCCCCCCTTCGACATTGGATTTTTTTTTGTGTCAATTGCTTGATAAGTGGGCTAATTTTCGCAGGTAGGAAAGTCTATCCAATTCTTGTCAACTTTTCTTGGCGGATTTTCATTGGCCTTTGTTAGAGGATGGCTTCTTGCCCTTGTCTTGGTTTCCATGATTCCTTCTCTTCTTCTTGTTGGAGGATGTATGGCAATAATTATTGCAAAAGCTTCTGCTCTTGGACAAGCCGCTAATTCTGAAGCTAGAAGCATAGCTGAAGAGACATTGGTAGCAATTAGAACTGTAAGTTTTAATGAGTTGTGATTCTTGTCTTTGGCTTTCTTTCCTCTTCCCTTGTTTAGTGCCAATGCCTTTTAGTCTTCTCAGTTATGGTTTATATAATTTTTCTGATGGTTGATAGTTTGAGGGAAATTACAACTTCTTTGTGCATCAATAATCACCAATCAGCATCAAATTTTGGATTATGCTCATTTCTAGGAACAATTTCAAGTAACTCTTTTTGTTCAAGACTTCAAGTTTCTCTACTGAATTTGGGAGCAAATTTTATTACATCCAGGAGTCTGATGTAGCAAATTTGTTTTGGATAGATGATATTAAATTTATTAAATAAAAGTATATAAAAACTTACCTCTGTACACTTGAAATGGGAGCAAGATATTGTGAAACACAAGTAAACTTCTCATTTTATTGTCTTTCTGAAACATCTTTGCGGACAAAAATAGCCTAGTTCAAAATATTGAGTAAGGCTGTGTATTGTTGTACCAGGTTGCATCCTTGACTGCAGAGAAGGAAGCTATTAATAAGTATGCGAAGAAGCTGGAGAGAGCTTGCAAATTCTCCGTGCAACAAGGTCTTTTCGCAGGCCTAGGTTTAGGCACTGTCTCATTTACTGTTTGCAGCAGTTATGGACTTGCCATATGGTATGGATGCAAGCTGGTCCTAGATAAAGGATACCAAGGTGGGCAAATTATCAGCATTCTGACAGCACTGGTTCTTGGTGGAATGTAAGTCCAGGGTTACCATTCCTGGTGTGTTTTGTCAAGTAAAACGTGACATTGCTTTCCTTCCTTCAATCAGTGTGCTATTTTAGGTGCTCTAGGACGTCCTTCCACAAGCTATGCTTGAAACTGCTCGTTAGATGTTGATAACTTGATATTGAGACTAATGAAAGAGGATGATCTATGGTTTTTATCACCAAAGTTAAAATGCTACTAAGATTTCTCTTCAACTAAGACTAATTGGCAGAAGTCCTGTTCGTACAAATTTTTCTTTTACTTCAACAATACTTATTGATTTGCTTGATAAAAAATAATTTTCAACATTTTGTTGTGCAGAAGGACCATTTCTTAGTTTGGAAGCCTCTTACTGGCCTCTTGATACTCCTTCAGTAAGTATCTGACATTAATTTGCTGTAATGTCTTGTAACAGGTCAGTAGGTCAGATATCCCCATGTGTAAATGCAGTAGCGGCCGGTCAAGCTGCAGCGAGTAAATTATTTGATATAATCAATCGAAAACCCCAAATCAATGCAGATGAAGAAACAGGGGTTGTGTTGGAGAATATCAAGGGAGAAATTGAATTCAGAGATGTTTACTTCAGATACCCTGCAAGGCCTAATGTGGAAATATTTTCTGGAATGTCATTAAAAATTGCATCCGGTTCTACTTTAGCTTTAGTTGGAAAAAGTGGAAGTGGGAAGTCTACAGTGATCAATATGTTGGAGAGGTTTTATGATCCCAATTCAGGGGAAGTACTAGTAGATGGTGTCAATTTGAAGAAGTTCCAAGTAGGATGGCTTAGAGAAAAGATTGGACTAGTCAGTCAGGAACCTATATTATTTGCCACAACGATACGGGAAAATATAGCATATGGCAAGGAAAATTGTACCGAAGATCAGATAAAGAATGCTCTTGATTCTGCTAATGCTTCAGATTTTATTAATGCCCTACCCCTGGTAAACTCATCCTTCCTTTTAGTCCCTCACTTCTTAATATCCTACTAGAAACTTTTTCTTTTTTGTTTTTAAGGGTGCTATGCAAAATGTTTTAATGTGTGAAAAAAGGACTCTCCCATTAAAGTAAATTATTGACAAGAAATAGAACAGATTATATTTGTTATCAGAAAAAAGGACAATTACATTGGCATCCCCTAATTGAATTTCAGTAAGAAGTTTCATTACCAGAAGTAGTTCTTGATTCAATCTCATGAATCTGAGGATTTAGAGATTACTGATATCACTAAATGAAAACATAAATTATTTCTTATATGTATCTAGCAATTGGAACTGTTAATTTTTTTTTCAGGGTTTAGATACCGTGGTAGGTGACCGAGGCACTCAACTTTCTGGTGGGCAGAAGCAACGGATTGCAATTGCTAGGATCATTTTGAAGGATCCAACCATCTTTCTCCTTGATGAAGTAACTAGTGCTTTAGATACTAAGATGGGAAAAGCAACTCATGATGCAATTTTGAATATTGCATTACATAAGACAATGTTAATTATTGCTCACCATTTGTATGGTATTGAGAATGCTAACAGCATTGGTGTCTTGCATCAGGGGAAAATTGTGGAGCAAGGTAAGAATATCCTGGTTACAGTTGTCCAAAACGTCAATGTTTCTTTTTTATCAACTTTTTTTATACATTGTTTCTATGCTCAATGAAGGTACTCATGCTGAACTGATTAGAGATCCGAAGGGGTATTATTTCCAATTGTTTTCCTCACAAAGCACAAAAGTTGCTGAAAATCAAATACAGATCTGTGGAGAAACAGCTAATATTGCAACTGAGACAGCGAATCGTCAGAGTCGCATAGCACCATTTTCAATTTCTGCATTGGAGGTTTCATCAAGCGGTCTCGAATCTTCTGGAGAATCCACTAACATTTTTTCTCTGCTTAAACACCAAGTAAATCACGAAAAGAAGGAACTGAGTTTTGAAAACCATGGAAAAGTCTCAAAGAAGCACCTGGTATATCTAATCAAAGATGAAATACCAATTTTGATCCTTGGATTAATTTTGGCATTTGTCCATGGCATAGTATATCCAATTTTTGGGTTCTTGCTTTCAACTGCTACTAAGACTTTCTATGAACCTCCAAGTAAGTTAAGGAAGGACTCAAGGTTTTGGGCACTTATTTACATGATTCTGGGCATTGCCAACCTGGTTGTAGTTATAGCACAACATTTCACACTTGGAGCTGCCACAGCTAAACTGACAAAGCGCCTATGTCTACAGTCATTTGAGAAGGTTGTACATCAAGAAATGAGATGGTTTGATACCCCCAAAAATTCTAGGTTTGTAGACTTAATATTTTCTTCAATAATAATTGAGGCAAGGTGGATTGCTAAAAGACTCATGTCCTTTCCCTTTCTTTTTGGGTGATCGCAGGGGTGCAGTTGGTGCAAGGTTATCCACCAATGCTTTAACATTGCAAAGCCTTTTGCGTGATGACCTAGCCCTGATTGTCCAAAATATGGCAACAATTATTGCTGGACTTCTTATAGCGTTCATGGAGAATAGCTTGTTGGCACTAATACTTTTAGTTTTGTCATCTGCTGTCGCCATACAAAGTTTTCTCCAAACGAAATCTCTCAAGAAGTTCACAGCAAACTCCAAGGTTAGTGAAAATAAGAAAAGTAAGTTCTGCTGCAGAGCAAAGCAAAAAAATGTTAAATATACCAAAACTAAGATTTGTGCCTCATGTTGTAGATTATGCATGAAGTGCAAAGCCATGTTGCTTGTGATGCTATTGGAAACATACGAACTGTTGCATCATTCTGTGCTGAAAACAAGGTGATGGAGTTGTACCATAAAAAATCTAGCACCAAAAGGAAATCCTGGATTCCTCTTGGAACTGTAAGCAGTATAAACTTTGGTATTTCTCAATTCATCTTCTATGCCACAAATGCCTTGTGCCTTTACACAGGAGCTATCCTCATCCAGCACGATAAAGCAACAGTCCAAGAAGTTCTTAAGGTATATTGAGAATTCTTTTTTTGTACTCTTCAATGTATATAGACACACATACTTATGTGTATGTATGCATACCTGATTGTAATATCTGTAAGCATTGACATCTTCTATCTTTCACCTCTATTGTAGGTTTACTTGGCTTTGATGATTTCAGCTGTGGGGATTGCTGCTGCCAGTGGAATAGCTTTAGACACAAAAAAGGCCACTGCTTTAGCTAATTCTGTATATGAAATGCTCAGCATGAAACCACATATTGATTCAAGCACCTCAAAGGGATTGAGACTCACAAACATTGTAGGAGACATTGAATTAAAAAATGTCAGCTTCACTTATCCATCTCGTCCAAATGTGCAAATACTTAAGGAACTGTGTTTGAGCATTCCTGCTGGGAAGGTACTAAAATTTCCCCTGAACTTTATTCCTCTATTCTCGTATGTTCATTATTCATCTCATAGAGTTGCAAAATGTAGTTTAATACAATTGACTCTAGTTGACTTGACTGCTACCCAGAAAGGTAGATTTTTCATTCTAATGGTGGAAAGTTATTCCTTATCTAAAAGAAGTGGAAAGTGAATGAAGCACAAGGTTGAAGATAGGAATAGAGAAACATTTTTGAAGAGCATGGTCAATTATTTGGCACACTTTTGCTTTGTTTGCTTTGGGGGTGAGGAGATGGGTGTTGCAAGATCATGTAAGCATGCATATAGACAACTTTATTTTTTTTAAATAGGCATTAAATTCTTTAATGCATTTCAAATGGATGTCGCAGGTGATTTTTTTTTTTTTTAATTCTTTTTGTAATACAGTCAAGGAACATTACTTGAATTCATTGTTTAAGTGATAATTGGAGATCTTATGTTGGAGTTATAATTTGCGGTCTTCTGGAAATTTAGTAATATGGAGCAATAGCAGCATCATGGTAGTAGTTGCTGCCATTGTTATCTTTTAAATAGAGGCAAAAAATGATATCAAGAAGATAATCTACTGAGGGAAATGTTAACAGAAATGATTGCTGGAATTGTTGTTAATGGCTTCTAATAACATGGGCACTAATCATCACTTGTTCATTAAGGTTCAAGGTAATTCACGAGGACAAAAATGAATTAGAGAAGATAATTTTAAGAGGAGAATAGGAAGAAAGTCTAAGGAAAAACTCTTCAATAGAGAAATTTCTTCTCCTGCTGCCTCATGGACCATGTAGCAGAAAAAATTCCTTGCAATATATGCTGCCCTTCCCCAACCCCAGATCTTGACCTATGGATCAAGGACAACTAGTCACACTAAGAAGGAAGTGACTAGTGCATTGGAGCAGGCTTTGAGTGCAACTTCTAACAGGTTGGAAGTATTTATGATTGGCCATATGGTTTGGCTAAGTCCTGCGCACTAATCTACAAACAGGTTTGGACTCCAATAGCATCCTCTTTGTAGTAGTAGAGATTAACGAACTTGTTCACTGAACCTAATTAGTTTACAAAACAAATATATAGAAATTCAAGGTCTCACATTCAGATGATGTTAGCTGTTATTGCATTTATTACCTACTCACAATTTATTTCTTGTTTCCTAGTCGAAATATTAATGTCAAGGATGGACTTTAACTATTAAAAACTCGATTTGCAGACTGTTGTTGTTGTGGGGACAAGTGGAAGTGGGAAATCAACACTAATCAGTCTAATAGAAAGGTTTTATGATGCTAACTCTGGATGTGTACTGGTTGATGCCATTGAAATCCAGAGGTACAATCTAAATTGGCTGCGACAACAGATAGGTTTAGTTAGTCAAGAACCCTTGCTTTTCAATGATACTATCCGTGCCAACATAGCATTCGGCAAACAAGGAGGAGATCTATCTGAGCAGGAGATCATTTCGGCTGCAAAACTGGCTAATGCACACAACTTCATTGCTGCATTACCAAGAGGCTATGACACTTCGGTAGGTAACTTTGGAGTTCAATTGTCGGGTGGACAGAAGCAACGCATTGCCATTGCCAGAGCAATTGTGAAAAACCCAAAA
Organism: Echites panduratus; assembly: GCA_035221335.1. NCBI lineage: Eukaryota > Viridiplantae > Streptophyta > Magnoliopsida > Gentianales > Apocynaceae > Echites > Echites panduratus. Next base: position 4,340,028 of record JAWZTD010000001.1, on the reverse strand, counting down.
ATCTTGCTGCTTGACGAGGCAACAAGTGCACTGGATGCGGAATCAGAAAATGCAGTTCAAGATGCCCTTGATGAAGTGATGATAGGTAAAACAACAATGGTTGTAACCCACAAGTTAAGCACCATCAGAGCTACAGATATAATTGCAGTTCTGAAGGATGGTGCAATCATTGAGAAAGGTAAACATGATGAACTCATACAAATGAGTAATGGGGCTTATGCCTCTTTAGTAGCTCATTATTTTAACCACTAAATATAGGCACAAAATGGAAGGATATCAGCAACCTTGTGGCTTGCCTGCAAAATTGCAAGGTTAAGCAACTGATAGTACTGCTTAAACTTAGCAGTAGTACAGCGTCTTTTTCCTACTTAATCAAGATTCAAATTTATATCCGACAATGTTATTCTTGTAGTAACATATTACTTCTCCTTCTACGTATTTTATCATCAATCATTATTATTATTATTAGGGTGTTTGCAGTTTGGTTTAGTTATGATTAAATTTCTATAAGCGATTTAATCGAACAATCGCTTATAGAAATTTTATAATTGTTGGTTACAAATTTTAAGGGTGTAATCAAATTAAACCAAATTATTCTTTAATATTTTATGACAGTTTGGTTCAATTAATAGTCGATTAAATTGTTTATATTTTTATTAATTTTATGAAATAAATTTATATTATTTTTATATATTATTAAATAACATTTTTCTTTTATTATAAAAGTTTAAAATTTTATTTTCTATTAAAATAATTTTATATATATTATAATTATATAATATATATTATAATTTGTATATTATTATATTTAATGGGTCTGGTTTGATTATAGCTGATTAAAAAATTTTTGTAACTGATAATTGATTCAAATCGTCAAGAATATTCTTTTTAATTGATTAAAACTAATTAAGATAGATTTTGAATCAGCTTGGTTTGGTTCAATTAAGTTTAATCGATTCTAATTGATTTTGAGCATCGTCAATAATAATAATAATAATTATTATTATTATCAAGAAAAGTGATATTAACTTTATAATTAATTAAGTTAATTTTTTTCAAAAATGCCTGCAAGTCAATGAGGAGTATTTGGTTTTGTTGTTGTTCAATTTTACTCTACAACTTAAATGAAATGTGGATGAGATTCCCCCAATTGCTTTTATCTTTGATTAATTTTCTCTCAGAAATCTAGCTTATGCTGAACAGCAATGAATATCTAGAACCATTAAAAAAAATTTTAAGGAAAAAAAAAGAACCCAAGGTCTAGCATAGGTGGCCTATTTAATTTTCCCAATTAGTACAATCTAATTTTTTTATAAAAAAAAATTTAAATTTCTCATGGAGAAAAAAAATTTTTTTTCTTTCTTTTTTAAAGGATCTTTATACATTTGTTTATTTGATTAAAATAAATGACCCATCATTTTTAATATCTCACTGAAATACAAATTTTGATGACCATAATTGCCATTAATTATTTTATCAATGAATATTATATAGATAATTGACAAAGGAATAAAATCATCTACATTGCACCATAAATGGTCTGCAATTTATATATAAATATATATTTTTTTATAATAAATTTATCCAGTGTTATACATTTCTTTATAAATATAGATTAGTTTCTTCGATTTTTTTTTCTCATGTGAAAGAATTTGTTATATTATTTAAGTAATAAACCAAAAAAATAAAAAAAACATTACATTTAAATATATTTTTATTTTAATTATAACATCATTAGTTTAACTTTAATTCATGATAATAATTCAATTATAATTGAATGTTGAATTATAAACAAATAAAATTTAAAATTTTCTAAGATACAAAAGGCACGAGAATTTAATGGTTTTTATTTATTTATTTATTTTATAAAATCATTATCCATCCAAATTTTGGTTGATGCCTCTTCCTTCTATGTAATGTTAAGGAAACTATTCCACCACACCATCTACGTGTTTACTTACTATACGTAGAAGAAGGGAAAAAATACCAATAAAGATATAAAATAACTATTTAATTCAATTCCATTCAATTCGTTAATGGAAACTTTTAAATACATTACTTTTTCCTCTGTAAATGTAAGCGTAGAGCTGCTGCTAATACAATGCAACTAAACTTTATTAATTTGAAGAATGAGAAAATCCAAGATTAAACATGTTTTTTTTTTTTTTAGTAAAGATCAATAAGATATCTCTCTCTCTCTTTATTCTATTTTTTGTTTTTGCCTTCTTTTTTTTTTTTTTTAAAAAAAAGATCTACCATATATACATCTAACTGGATTTGACCCCCCAAACCTCCTCATTGAGAACTAGTCCCAAGTGGTTTCCTTTTAAGTTGAATAAGTCTATCCTTTTTTTTTTTACTAAATTTCTTCAAATATTTTGCAAAATAAAAAAAAAGTGAAAAGAAGAAAATAAAGATTTTGAATAAATAAACAGCTACTAAAAAAGTACATAAAAATATTTTGAATAAAAAAAACAAATCTCATGATTAAATTATTAATTTTTTATAATATATAAATTAGGTTCAAGTAAACTCATATGTTTAAAACGTAATTAATCAAGATTACAAGGTCATATGTAAATTTTTCTAATATAAAAGCAAATAATAATAAGATTAAATTTGTCTATTTCGCTTGTAAATGTTTATTTTTAAAGAAATAGATAAAACTGAATTAAGACTTGTTTTTAGCGTAAAAGTTAGTCCCGTAAGTAACTGCCCAGACATTGCATACGTGTTGCGCAGGAATTGTACGGATGTTACCCCATCATTGCATTGACACTGTTTTATGTTGGAATTTCAAATTTTAACTAATTAAAGTTTAATTTGGCAATTATCTTAAGAATAAAATACTCTTTTTATAGGGGAAGTATATTAAAATGACTTATTTAAATAGAGAGATAATAAAAATGATAGTATTCTTCAAGGCATTTTTCAAGATATTAAAAATTAAAATGATAGTTCTTGATCAATTCTTAAAAGTTGTAAATGGTTATCATGTCATCTCATCTGATGAAAGAAATCAGGGCTTCCTTCTTCATGATCTTTTTTCCTCATCTGATGCCTCAGCAATTGAAAATTTTTCTTGAATAAGTTTTTTTTTTATATGGTGCATTTTCAGTTTTAAGATAATTAGTTTTTTTTTTGTCACATTTTTGTTTGTACGCAGTACCAATGAGTACTCCCTCAATCGTTATAAGGGAAAATCTTGGAAAGGTAACTGCAAGAAGAGAAATTCTTTGCGATGCTGATGGAAACTGCTAGTAGGCTATGGAAATATGTAATTGTAGGCAAAATGATCGTGTCATGTCTCTAGAGGACCATTGCATAGGTTTGTGGGAGAAAACTTGATGCAAGATTTAGACATTATCATCTTCAAATATGATGGAAACATGTGTTTTATTATTGACAGTTTTTATCAAATCGGAGGACTATGAAGGTAGCCGTTAATAAAACATATAACTTCTCTTGGCCATTACGGAGGATTTAGAGAGGAAGGTGTCAGTTGGAAGATGTTACAGTCATTCAAGACTTCAGTAGAGGAATGATAAAATTTCCTTTTGACAAGCATCAATTAGGTCGGAGCACATTATTCAGAACAAAATATCTCCCGTTTTGTTGGTCAATTTCATGTTCTTGTCATTGACCTATCTAGAGGGTGTATTATTTTAGCCAAAATGATTTAGTAAGTCAATAGCAAAAAAGATAAGAGATTCATATAGTTTTTTTAAAGGACAAATTACCTCCCATAACCCTGAATTTATCTAGAATACTCAAAAATAACCTTAAACTAATTTTTAACTCAACCATAACCTTCATCTCTTAAAATGACCCGGACATAATCTTCCGTCAACTACATTCGTTAATGACTTAGCGAATGAGGGTATTTCTACCTTTTGACTTTTTTAAAACTATTTTCCATCATTTTCAAATCTGCCCTTTATTTCACCTTTTTCTTTTCAGACCAAACTCACATTCTTCTTTTCAGACCAAGCCCACCACCCACTTCCCAACCCCAGCCCCTTTTGGCTTGAGTTTTTTTTTTTCTTTTGTAGATCTACCTATAATCCATCTCCAATCTGAACGACAGTCATTTTTTCTGCCATCACTAATCCATCCTTTCTTCTCAGTCTCCATCACCCTCGTAGCATTTCTAATCTTCTTCGCTAGCAAATCTTCTTGTCGGCGATCTAAGGCTGTGCAACCAGACCCATTAATTTGTTGCCCAGATCTGCACTGCTCCCTCATTCTCCAGCTATCTTCCACATCAGACCTTAGACTACTGTACCCAAAGGTTTGATGTTGGTGTGAATGTGGTGGGTATTATCGGTGTGAATTGTCAAAGGGAACGAATAATTTCAATAGTACGAGTCAAATAGAATGTTTGTGATGATGCTACTTCAAATGCCATCACAGAAAATTAGAGAAATTAACCAAAGAAAAAAAAAAGAAAAGGGAAATCAAGAGAGTGGGCTACAGTGATTTTTTGACAAGGCTTCACTACTATGCGAGTTAGCTGGTGAAGGAGGTCAATAGCTGTGGATTTGTAAGGAGCGGGGAGGGAGAAGGTTGGGCCGTAGTGGGGCACGACAAAATTGACTTGGCAGCTTTAAATAGGTAGCAACCAGTCACCAGAGCTGGGGAGGGTGGTCGGCATAGGGAGAGAAGAAAGAAAAAGAGAAGAAATGGATAGAGAAAGAAGACTTTGGTTTAGAAAAAATTATTAAAAGACAAAAATACTTTCATCCTTAGTGACTTAACGAATGTTTAACAGGTGTAGTTGACGGAAGGTTATGACTAGGTTATTTTGAAAAACGAAGATTATGATAGAGTTAAAAATTAATTTAGGGTTATTTTTTAGTATTCTGAAATTAGTTTAGAATTAGGGGGGTAATTTGCCCTTTTTTAAAAGATTCTAAAGTATCTAAGATGTTACATATAAAATAGATTGATGAATTTAGTCTCTAATAATTTTTGGTTGACAATAATCCTAATTTTTTATTTTTGACAAAATTAGTTCCTAACAAATTTACCATTACTGTCATTCGTCCTTATGGATTAAAAAGTTCAAAAAGGTTAAATGACAGGGGTATTTTTGGAAAAATGATCATTTAGATATAATTATATAAATATATATATATTTATATATGTCCCGTAGCCTAGTAAAATTCACCACTAGAATATTTGCCGTAAAAAAGATTTGACTAAAGCTATCATTCATCCAGTAAGGCTGACAAAGTTTTTTGTTTTACAAAAAACTAAATAGGGTTAAAAACGAGCAGCAAATAATCTCCCGAGAGAAGCAAAGAAGATGAACATTAAAAAAAAAAAAAAAGATATCTTTATGAGGCTTTATTTATTTATTTTACATTTTAATTTTTCATTTTCCAAAATTCCTCGTCAAGTAATGTTTTTGTACAATTGGTTAGGGACTAATTTTGTCAAAAATTAAAAAATAGAATCAAAGTTGGCAAATGTAGATTGGTTAGGGACTATATTCACTAATTTTCCTACACATCTGAAAATATATGGATCAAGCGAAAAAAACAAACCCACCTAAACTGTTTTTGAAAAAAAAAAAAAAAAAAAACTCTTCAAGACCATGTTAAAAAAAATGTAAAGGGTAAAAAAGGGGATTTTCTAAAAAAAAAATTATTTTCTAAAAGAAACCCAATAAAGATATAAAAGAACTGTTTAATTCATTGATGGAAACTTTTAAATACATTTCTTTTTCCTCTATGAAGTGTATCATCATTTCATTTGAATGTGTGCTAGATTTATCATAGCATGTAAAAACACTATTGATGGCAATGCATATTCAATTGTGTCATGCCATCAACATTCAGCTGAGAAAAACGATTCTTTATTCTTTTCGGTGTGCAGCTCTGGGACGTCTCTCCTAATTGGATTCCAAAACTAAGCTCCAGCTGATTGCAATGAAACCAACGATGCATAGACACCATTTTCCATCTTCATTAGTTCATCATGCTTTCCCTTCTCAGCAATCACGCCATTCTTCACGACTGCAATCACATCAGCCCCTCTGATTGTGCTGAGGCGATGGGCAACAACAACAGCTGTTCTGTTTACCATCACCTTATCTAATGCATCCTGCACTACTTTTTCTGATTCTGTATCTAGTGCACTTGTTGCTTCATCAAGCAAAAGGATCCGAGGATCTTTAATGATTGCACGGGCAATGGCAACCCGTTGCTTCTGTCCACCAGATAATTGAATTCCCCTTTCTCCAACTGAAGTATTGTATCCATTAGGCAATGATGATATGAAGTTGTGTGCATTTGATGCTTCTGTTGCTGCAATTATCTCTTCCTCAGTAACATCTCCTCTTTTGCCATATGCAATGTTGGCACGAATTGTTTCGTTGAATAGCACAGGCTCTTGACTCACTAATGCCATTTGCTGCCTCAGCCAACTGATCTTTAGTTTCCTTAACTCCACTCCGTCCAAATATATCTCACCAGATTCAGGATCATAGAACCTCTCTATTAGGCTGATAACTGTTGACTTACCACTTCCACTTTCTCCAACAAGAGCAACGGTCTGAATCAATTATCAATTCTTCAGGTAAAAACAATCAATGATAGAAACAAGACAAGTTTTTTTTTTTTTGGCTCACCTTTCCAGAGGGGATTTTTAGGCATAAATCCCTGAAAATTTGAATGTCAGGCCGTGTTGGATACTTAAATGATATATGCTTCAGCTCAATATTCCCCACAACTCCGTCTAGGGTCAGTCCCTGGTTACTATTTGAGTCGATCTTTGGTTTACCATCAAGAATTTCAAATATAGATGCAGCAGACTGTTTGGTTTTATTAATGTCTGGTGAAAACGCCAATGCTTGCGAAACTCCAGTTGCCATGGTCGTTAGGGCAAAGAAAACCTACATATAATTGCCATATTAGATAAGTACAGGAAAAATGCATGAAAAAACTAAATAATCAACTCTATGCATACCTTGAAAACTTCTCCAAAGCTAGCTTTCCCATGAAAAACAAGAAATGCTCCCATGTAGAAGCAGAAAGCGGTTGCCCAATAGTTAGCCAAATTACCAACACCAAGACCAGCACCACTGATAATTCCTTGCCTGACTCCCTGTTTCATTGGAGCTTCACATTTCTTTTGGTAAATTTGCATCACCTTTTCTTCCGCACAAAACGAAGCCACGGTTCTAATGCTGCCAACCGCATCGTTCGCTATCTGACTTGCTTCTTCATACATAACCTAAGTACGGGGTATTAAAAAAAAAAAAAAAAAAGAAGAAGCGAATTTTTTTTTTTTTTTTTTTGGTCTCATCTTGAACTCTTTTAATTGGCAAATTCCTTCTGTCTAAGTGATGGAGATACCTTGGCATCTGCAGTAAACCCCTTAAAGAACTTCATCTGGATGAATCCTTGCAGTCCAATAAAAGGTAATGCAACTAAGATTATGAATGCTAGGATCCAATTGGCTGTGAAGGATATAACAAGCCCTGTCGCCACAGTTGCAATGTTCTGAACGACAAGTGCCAGAGAATCACCAACGATAGTCCTCAAGGTTGTGGCATCACCAGATAACCTCGCTCCAATTGCACCACTGCATTAATTATTCAACAATTGTTACATATTTAAGCTAATTGGTCATTAATAACATTTTTTCATCAGTTGAATCAAAAGTCAACGGCCCACCTTGAATTTTTTGGGTCGTCAAACCAACTGATTTCCTGGTGAACAACTTTCTCAAATGTCAAAGAACGAACTCTTTCTATCAATTTACCACCTGCAACTCCAAAGAAGTAATTCTGCACGGGTACAACTAGAAGAGTCAACAACCCAAGGCTAACAAACATAAGCGACCAGAATCGAGCATCTTGACTCAGTTGTTGTGGGGGATAGTACAATATCCGAATTGACTTTGAGAGTAAGAGTCCAAATACAGGGAAAACCACACCGTGTGCAGTCGCTGCTATTGATCCAAGAATCAATTGAGGTATCTCAGGTTTGTTTATGGCCGCAAGTCTTTTAAAATTGACCGTCTTTTGATTCACTATATGCCTGTTATCTCCTTCTTTCTCTTCCTCCTCCTCAGATGCATATATTCCAACAGTACCTGGAACACCATAGCTGAAACTGAAAGAATGTCTAGAGGATCCTTTGCTTGTGGATCTCCTCATTGACATTCTCTGGCTTGAACCCTGACTCAGGATCTCATCCACATCGATTGCAGAATCTAGTTTCGTTGCGTCTACCCGTCCAGAGTTTTCAGTTTCCAACTGAGACCCTTCTTGCATATGGATTAACCGGGAATATGCACCATTGGGATCTTTGATCAGCTCAGCATGAGTACCTAGCAGAAGTTTTGTTTTCAAAGAACATGTTCTCAAATTGCTTCACAAATAAATCGTTCTTATAAAATTCTCTGTTTTTTTTTTTCGTTTATGTTTTGGTACCTTGTTCCACGAGTTTGCCACTTTGTACCACTGCTATAAGGTGAGCATTTCTGATAGTGGTCAAACGATGAGCAACAACCACAGTAGTTCTGTTTGACATGGCATTGTCAAGGGCTTTTTGTACTATCCGTTCTGATTCAATATCCAAAGCACTTGTGGCTTCGTCAAGGAGAAGGATTCTTGGATTCTTGAGAATGGCCCTAGCAATTGCTATTCTCTGCTTCTGGCCACCGGAAAGTTGAGTTCCATGCTCACCTACCATTGTGTCCAGGCCCTGGATGAACGTGTTAATTGATTTGCTCAACAATAACAATATTGAACTAGTTCAACGAAATAAAATATGTGAAGTTAAGGAAAAATTTACCCCAGGAAGTTTGTCAATAAATTTGGCAGCATTGGCAAGCTCAATTGCTCTTCTAACCTCAGAATCGGTGGCATTTGCTTTGCCATAGAGTATGTTCTCTTTAATGGTAGTTGCAAATAAGATTGGCTCCTGACTTACTAACCCTAGTTGCCCTCTCAACCAAGCAAGCTTCATTTTCTTCAAATCCACGCCATCTATAAGAACTTCGCCTGCTTCAGGATCATAAAATCGTTCCAGGAGACTGATTACTGTTGACTTCCCGCTTCCACTTTGCCCAACTAAAGCTGCAGTGGTACCACTTGGAATATACAATGAGAATCCAGCAAAAATCTGAACTTCAGGTCTCGCTGGATATCTGAAGTACACATCTTTTAGCTCTATTTCACCAGTGATATCTTCCAAGACTATCCCACTGTTGTCATTAGCATCAATTTTTGGTTTACGTTTGATAGTCTCAAACATCTTGACAGCTGCAGCCTGTCCTGCTGCAAATGCAGACACACTCGGAGATGTCTGACCCAATGACCTAACTCAAGAGCAATCACCATAAAATGAAATCCATCAAATTTAATTTCATATCATTCGAAAAAATTCATTAATTTCAAAATTTACACTAACACGAACAATATTCTGTCAAATGTTCTTTATGGAAAGGATATAAATGAATACCATACTCACATTCCTCCCATCATTATGGACAACATTACATTGATGACTGTACCGCCATTGTATCCTTTCTCTATTACTAGCCTGGAGCCATAATAGATTGCAAGTCCATATATACAGAAAATAGTCAGCAAAAGTGTCCCCAGTCCTAGTCCCGAAGCCAATCCCTGCTTAACAGTGGCTCTGCATGCAACTTGCAGCTTCTTGTCGTAATTTTGAATAGCAATTTTTTCTCCAGTGAATGATGCCACCTACAGCATGCAAAAACTCAAAAATTTGTAAGGGATATATTTGCTTGATGATTTATAGATAACAATCCAAATGTTAGAATACTTTACTGTTCTAATTCCTCCAACTGTCTGTTCTAATACATTTCCTGCTTCCGCATATGCAACTTGTCCTTTACTTGACATGCTGGACAAGATCATAGCCATCACTCCACCAGAAGCCACAAGAAGAGGAATGCAAGCAGTCAAAACAAGTGCCAACAACCACCCCTTTATGAATGCGATCGCAAAGCCTCCAAAAAATGTGGATGCAAATTGAAGGAATTTCCCAACCTATCAAATTAAGTCCAAATATATATATAAATTTATATATATTTATATACACACATAAATACTGATCATTAATGCTGAAATACTGTTAACATCGTAGTGAAAATGATTAAAAAGCACCTTTTCACCCATGGCTTCTTGAATGAGAATAGTGTCTCCTGACATTCTTCCAATGACTTCCCCGGTTGTTGTTTCAGTATCAAAGAATCCAATATCCTGTCTTAGGATTGTTTTCAAGTACAAACCTCTTATGCGTGCTGCTTGTCTTTCTCCAGTTACCATCCAACATGACATCTCTGTAAATGAAAACATACATTTTAAAATAGCTGGAAAATGTTAAAAGTTGTCAACAATACAAGTATTTCGTTGACAAACAAGTCCTCAAAAAGAGGGCTCCATCAAAATGAATAATCTGAATGCTAGATATAGCTCAGTACTATAGAATTAATTGTCGGAAATCAATGCTTCTATAAAGCAAACCAAAAATTGATGAGAACCTAAGCTGGTTTAATTTGTAAAAACTCATGTGGCTTTTGCGCATCACAGCTAATAATTTATACTCGATGGTCACTGGTGATAATTAAGACCTATCTCAACACTGAACCCAACAAACATTCTCGCACCAGAAGGGGAGGAAAATGTATATTAAGTAACTGTGGGCAACAGACATTAATAAGGTCACCTCCCCCTACTTTAGCTGTGGCTTAAAACTAACATCTTATAATGGTAGAATCTCATGGCCATACCAGGGAGGTTTATTATTACAATTGGCCTTCATTTCTAATTCAATACACTTGGGATAATGGCATATTCTTCCTCCAAAAGATAAATATGCCAAATGGTTTAAGATAGCAGTTGCTTAATCCTATAAAGAGAATTTGACTTCAATCCATCACTCATTTTCCAGTGAATTTTTTCTTTGTATATTGTAATGTGTAATATATATTACCTAAGAACAGAAAAGTTACTCATTCATTTGAAAGAAAAGAAAGATGAATAAAAGACAGAACAAGTACTCACGCAAAAAAGATGCAATGGTAGCTCCGAGGCCCAAGAACACAAGCTTAAGTGAAACCTGAAATTGAAACAAATATATATAGTATATATATATTAAGCTGAATGCATCAAATTTATAAACAATTTTTAACTCAAACTCATCATTGCCAAGCAGTCATTCATCTTCAAATGCATTTTTACGAAATATTTTACATGCGGATCATAAAAATCAAAACTTGTGTATAGGTTGTGAGGAGAACAAGATTCTGATTTGTCATTCTTAAATTATATATTGAAATAAATTTTAATCAATTATTTATTTTTCATAAATTTGATAAAAAGTAATATTTAAAAAGAAGAAGTAGCAAAAGAAGTCATTTATGTGCAATTATAGTTAAAAAGAAAAACTTAATAAAAAGTAATGGCACATTTAATTGTGAAGGAGAGAGTAATATAATTAACTAGTAGTTTCTTTGCCAATTGCCACCGAAGTTATTTTCTAAAGGAATCCTTTGACATTTTTTTTTAAAGTCTATAAAATTTATATCTAGTCGGATTTTATAGCTTACATCCTCCTTTAACATTGTTAACAAGTTACCTCCAGGAACATAGCTCAACTGTTTAAAGGTAGAAACTATTTTAATAGTAACTTGACTCAAAAGTAACAGATTGGATTCGAATCTTAATTAATGCAGAATTGAACCTTGTCGAGTTTAG